>OOFJ01050939.1:4499-17017 GCA_900323375.1 Benthosema glaciale
CGTCTTTGTCCCCCCCCCCCCCCCCTCCCTTCTTTGACCACCACCTGGACCCCTGTCATACCACAGTGCGTGTGTATATGCTTTTAGCAGAGCCGCATGTTCTGTGATCCAGGATAGAAAATGTATCCCACCTGTGTGTCAAATTAAGGTTCAGCTCTATGCATGGATGTGACCTGTGTATTATGCTCTGTCAGAGGGCCAAATGACAACTGCTAAATGGAACACAGTAATTAACTCCCCAGTGGTTTTGGACGCATAAGGGTCCATTCGAGTTCATTGCTAAGACTCTCAGGGTTAAATTACCACTGAGGTATTTTACGGTGAGGTATTGTGTGGGGAGGGGAGAGGGGATGTCAGGGATTTGTGTTGCAGCATGTGCATAATGTTAAACAGACTCCCTGTTGCATCATTCGTGGATAGGAACCTCTGTAGTCTGTACCTTGTTCTGTCTATCTCTGTCTCTGACAAACTCGCTGTTTTCTTTTTTCCGGCATGCTGAAAACTGCTTGGCAGGTTAGGGCTGAGCCTCACCATGTGTTATTTCGGTGTGTGGTCTTCTATTAGTGATAAATTATTTTTCCTGTTTTTCCTGAATGGAGTTCACTGAGGAAGCAGATAGTACTATGTAGTTTCTCATCAGAAGAACAGAGATACATTATGAAGGTCATCAGTAGCCTAATAAACTAGTACTACTGCTATAAGTAAAGACAGTGTGCGGGACTTCCATTTTTGAGGGGCGCCAGCCCTTCCTATGCCCAGCTTTGTGTGTTTGTGTGAATCATAGCAATGATTTGATTGGCTGATCACTTCATAGCAATGATTTGATTGGCTGAGCAAAGTACATAGAGGATACAAATCAGATGATTGAAGTTGGTGCTGTACTGTACTTCAGCAGTCCTCCCTGGCCTATGTGTGTGTGTGTGTGTGTGTGTGTGTGTGTGTGTGTGTGTGTGTGTGTGTGTGTGTGTGTGTGTGTGTGTGTGTGTGTGTGTGTGTGTGTGTCGCTGCTCAACAGTGCCATCCAGTGCCATTTGCGAGGTGTTTCAGCTTTTCATGATCAGATGGACAGACAGACAGACAGACAGACAGGGAACACACAGGGACACGTATAGGGACACACATATATACACAACGGAGTGGCTGCACCACTCAAAAAGTGAAAACAGAAAAGTGAAGACGGAGAAGCGAAGACGCAAATTGCGATTGGCCTAAATGTGATGATGTATGATGACAACTTGACAAGAGCGTTTTTTAGATTTTTCTCATCAGAAGAACCTAACAGACAGGCTGTCTAATCGGTGTATAGACAAGTTATAACAGGTAAGAAGTGAGCGGAGAGAGAAGCCGAAAGCAGGGGCAATTCATGAGCGATCTGAAGCCATACTTCAGTAATGGGCAATATTTATCATATTCTCCCCCTCTCTGCTATTATAGGAGATCTATGTCCTGTTACTGTATGTGCCCTGGGGTCACGGGGCAGTGCCCTGAACTCTATTTCATTAAGATGAGTGTGCTGTGCTCATGACAACCTGCATAACACTGCATGGACGTCAGTGTCAGGCACATTTGCTCGCTCTCTGACTTCCAACGCACCTTGGCTTTTTGCCAAGACACTTTCTACTTTCAGTCTGTGCATGGACTGTATGACTCCAGCCTAAACACAAGTGTGCTCTACCAGCCAATGGTTGCCAAAGCAGAGCTTCTTTCCCAGCGACATTGATGAATGATTAATGTCTGTGTGAGTCTTCTCCTGGACCAGGCCGGCATCTCTTTTTATGCTGCCAGGGACTTGCCATTAAGTAAGAAAATATGTCATGCAGAGACATCTGTTCAGTCCCTCTAAAACGCTCAAAATTAAATGCGGGCTGACTGTTCCTTCTTATGTGCTGTAAACATAAACGAAGCTAAGTCTGTTTAGAACAGTCATCAGTCTGTCCAATCTCCATGTCTTTTGTCCATCATATGTTTCTTTTATCCAAAGTTAGCTGGCTTCAGCTTAAACTATTTCAATTCATCCTGATTGTTCCCCATTCCATTTCCCTCTTATTATCTTGGTCTATTTCCTGACCTTAAACCCCTCCATGCACCCCCCCTCCCCCCGTTACATGTCTGTTCTGGGCACCCCCCACCACCTTCTTTTCATGTGAAGCGTCTCTAAATAGCTTTTGATGAAAAACAATTTCTGCAAATCCACCAGAAAACACAGCTTTCATTATTCTTGGTTGTTTGTGACAACCCTGTACATTCTGACCTCAGTGGCTTTCCATTAAACCCATCTCGCATCTCTTTTGAGATAGGTTACGAAAACATTTCACAGTGTCATACAAACTACAACTTGAAAGACATACTTGTCTGGCAGTGATTGTGAGACTCATGTGCCCCAGTATTAATTTAGTAAATATGTATAAAAATATTTAAATTAATGTGTAATCTATAAAAGTGAGTTTTAAGCAGGGATTTAAAGCATGTGCAAGTGTAGGAGCTCTAATAGCAAAATCCATTTCTACGCTTAATTGTCTTTAACCTGCATTTTGGAAAACACGGAAGAAGTGCTTTGCCCAAGGATGTCAGACAATGGGTATGGGCACATATGAACTTCCATGAGCTTCCTAAAGACGCACATCCGCCTGGGTTCTTCCGTTTTTTTTAGAATAGAAGTGAAGGGAAAATAAGCTCCACCCACACGGCACAACGCCGCCGAGGCAAGCTTCCAGGAAACGCTTGCCTCTGCGGCATTGTGCTGCGTGGGTGGAGCTTATTTTCCCTTCACTTCTATTCTAAAAAAACGTAAGAAGACAAGGCGGACACGCGTCTTTCGTCCGCTCTTGTCGGCGTAAGTCAGTGTTGTTCTCGTCAACTAAAACTAAAACAAAAAATGTTTGTACCTTTTTTCACTGACTAAAACTAAATGGAAACAAAATGAAAACTAAGCTACAATGACTAAAACTGAGACTAAATATGTTCACAATTTCATCGACAAATAAAAACTAGACTAAATGTCAGGAAGGGACTAGTGGACAAGTCATCCACTATAAATAAAAAGACAAGTGATTTTACACTTTGTTTCATGCTGAAAATAGCCGATCTACTAGCTCACAACGTGTCGCAGCGCAACGCGTTGTGAGCTTGTAGATCGACTATTTTCAGCAAGTGTAAAATCATTATGACGGCATCAAGGCCCGACAAAATGCATTTTAGTCGACTAAATCAACTGTAGATTTAGTCAACTAAAATCTTATGACATTTAGTCGACTAAAACTAGACTAACACTAAAACATTCCAGGCGACTAAAATGCGACTAAAACTAAATGAAAGCTATTCAAGAGACTATGACTAAAACTAAAATCTAAATTTGATGCCAAGAACAACACTGGCGCAAGTGTGCTCGGGCTGAATGCGTTTGCAAATGGAGAGCAGATACAGAAATGTAGGGCACGGGGCGCTTGACTGACAGCACGCCGTGTGTTCGAGTCCTGTTCATGACGACCATGTGCTGCATGTCTCTCACTCTCTCTCCCTCCCTTAATAAAGGCAGAAAAAAATAAAAATAAAAGAAATGTAGGACAGAGCCAGACCTGACCTGGCCGTGTATGTAATGAGTACAATTTTAGGGATTCACCGGACTGAAAATTGAAGAGCAATGATGGTAATCATCGCTAGTGTTTGTTCAGAAAAAGAGGTCTCTCCAGCTTTTTAGTAAACTGAAAATACATTTGGTATACCAATTTTATCTAAATAGGAGGAGAGTGCATACAAGATACAGGATAAACAATAAAAATGTTTGTGTGGGGGGTGATTGGATGAAATTGGCACCCTGCCTGCATGTATTTTCTTTTTACGAAAGAGCTGGAGAGATGTTTGACTTTGATTGATTGAATACTTTAAAAAAGCACCGAAAGTACAGTTTCGTACAAATACGTACTGGATATGTTAAAATGATTGAATTGAACCCAAGTAAGCACTATGGCTTCTTTCGAGCCTGTAGTGTAGCCTGATGACGAGTGACTCAGAGAGTGGGCGGGGTCTATGGTCTGGATCCAGGCTAGGAGAGATTGAAAGTTACTGGGAAAAAAAACACTTTTACAAAAAAAAAATCTTTTTATGGAAAAACAAATCACTTACAGCAGCTTCAAGGAAGAAGTGTTCAGTGGTTTTCCACCCTGACAGGATCCAGCAGCGGGTGAAGGACAGTCTGATCCCTTGGAGAGATCCATATACTGGTGCTGAGCCAGCGGAGTAGTTTCAGACAGGAAGGAGAGTGCTATGCTTGGCTAGCAGGGAAGCCACTCCACCTGAGGGCAAAGCTAAAGCAGCAGCCAACATACTTACATGTCCTGACCTGGCTTTAAAGACAAAAGACACCTAAACATAAAGAAGACATACTGTACTGTAAGCTTCCCAAACGTCTGTTTTGTGGCCACAATCTCCCGGAAAAAAACCCCAATCGTCCCAGTCTTTGATCAAATTCAGTAAACAGGATCCCCTACGGTGAGGATGAGCTGACGTTAAGTCCTCGGGTAATGCTTAAATGCCTAAATGTATTACGTTAACACTTTTTATTCTGTTGACGGTGTAGAATAGTTGCGAGCCTATTAAATATTTCCTGATATAAGCAGATGGCTTGTAAATCCTAGGTTTTTCCCTGTTTTTATTGGCTCCAACACGTTTCGGGAAGAATCAAGATGTTCCACTTGTACATTTTTATCATAATTTGCTCCTTGCGTCAGCAACCCCAAGTTCACATACCTGCCTGCCCTGGCCCCTTCTTCTTCCTTGCATTTCTTCAAATCCTCCTCTGCCAGTGTTTCCATGGCTTCCTTCCTATCGCCCCATTCCCTAATCTTAAACAAACCAGGAGCTCAACTGACATACGTTTAACATATGGCTTCATTTTGCCATTTAATGCATAACTCCAGTTTCCACTATGAGCTCACTGAATCGGCCCTGGCCAAAATGTGGCCATTTCTTGAACACACTAGTGTGTTCTTTTGGTACAGTGTGTTTGTTCATCAAATGAGCCCGTGTCTGTTTTGACCAACAGCACATGGGAGTAAGTTCAGCAGTCCAAATTTCTTGAGAGACCTTTCTGTTCCTACTTTCTCTCTTTCCCATGGAGCCCTTGTCTCCAGTAAATTATCAATTATTAAGACATTACTACAAATTGCGAAATATCCTGTGGACAAAAGTTAGTTTTTCCTTCGCCAAGCCGACAGGATAGGAGGCGAAGAACATGTTTTTGCCCCTGTCCGTCTTTGCGTGTCCGTCCGTTAATCTACAGCTAATCTCGGCCACCGGTTGACCAATTGACATATCAAACTTTGCACGCATACCCCCAGTATGCCAAGGAATAGCCTCCACCAATCAGCCTCGTGCTATTCACATCAGCCTCATGCTACAACAGGTCGTTCAACTTTTGGCCTGGCCATTGGTCATACAATAGAAAGATGCATTCAGACATACACTAATCTCTCTGATCTCTGATCTCACATTACTCATGAGTAATGTTATAAACATGGATCCCATCCTCCCCATCTTCAGAATTCATCATCGTGATAAAAGGCACCGCAGCACTTCACACGGGTAAGTAAGTAAGTAAGTAAATTTTATTTATAAAGCACCTTTTAAAACAAAGTTACAAAGTGCTGTACAGCAATTCAAATAAAGCAACAAATCAAACAGTGAAAGCAAGGTACAAATAAGCAAATAACACAATAAAATAAAAGAAGAGACATTCATGTACAACAATAAAGATCAGATAAAACATTTATAGGGTGTGATTTTTCATATTCCATTTGCCTTCCAACATTTGCGGGAGGGGCCTGTTTTACAACACAAAAAATGTTATCTGAGTCTGATTTAAACAACACAGTCAAAATCTAGTTCAAATACATCCATAAGGGTCCGTTAACTCGTTTTCATTTAGGGGGAGTGGGTGGGGGGTAACATTAACAAGAGAAAATCCAGAAAGCAGATGGATTAAGAACACTGGCAATACACGCAGTGTGGAATGTTTATACTACAGCGTTGTACGGCAACGTATAAAAAGGGCTTTAAACTCCTTCAGTGCAAGTCATCGCCTGCATCACTAGCTCATTTTCCATGGAAATGCAATTCGGAAGTCAGACGCGATCCCCTCTCCACTGAATAAATCATTGTTGAAGACAACAGCTTAAAAACAGTCTAAATTTATTATCTCCCTCTCATATCCGCCACTGGCCTGCATTTCTCTTTTCATTTATACAAGCACATTTAGACCCTATTCAGCCTCATGAAATGATAATAATAAAGGCTCAGGGGTTTACTGGGTCATCCCTCCATTACTTGAGCATGTCTTCAGTCTTCTCGAAATGCCTAAAAAGAACATCTGGTTCAATCCACTCGTTACATGGTCATGGAATTTCTAAGGCTAGTTGCCTGACTATATATATGGCAAGCATACGACTCCATGAGCAGTCCTGGATTTGTTTATTTTTCTCTACAGTACGTATATACTGTATGACCTATTGTACCGAGAACATCCGTTGAGAAGTAACCACTTTAACCCTGACTTCCCTATATAGGGACATGTCATTATAGGGCTAAAACTATTCCAAAACCAATAAAAATAAATGTCTATAAAAAAATAAAATAAATTGAATCATATGAATCTCGGGAATGGGATCCATGTGGGAATGCCGTCATGGCTCCGATGTGGATCTCAGATTTCATGTCGCCAGCCTATATGATGTCAGTCATCTATGACAGTCTTCTATATGACACATGACTCCTGACTTGGGCAATGTTTCAGCCTGATCAGATACCCGCCTTTGACTTCCATTATTAAATGAAAGTTTTTTTGTTTTTTTGTTTTTAGAACGGGGGGGAAAGAATGAGTGAAGGCCTACTGTGACCTACTAGCAGCGTTCACAAGAAATATGGTACTGATCAGTTCAGCGTTTCGTACGATTAGATCCAGACAAACAGAAATCATCTTCTAGACAGCTTGCATCTTAGGAGCCAGGAGTGCTGTAAGAAAAATAAGGGTACAATACTAAAAAGTTTTGAAAATAGTAAAAAAAAGCATCACATTGTGAACCTGTAGATCGGCTATTTTTGCTATATGATGACGATGTGTATACAGTAGGGTTAATAAGTGCATAAAAACAGAGCAGGAATTACCCATAAGCCGCGGGGGCATTTACTCTGTATAGTCAGGAAGTGAGGCTAGGGCCTAATACAGTAATATTGCACAGATCAGTTACCTTTATCATGATGTGCCGGGAGGGTTCAAAGAGTTCACCATAACTTCCCACCACAGCTGTGAGATCCACTGCAGCAGCGCAGTAAAAAAGAAATCCTGCTAATTGAAATTAACACTCATGGATTTTACAGTATGAACAGGGAGGGAGCGGAAGAAGAAGACAGAACAGTTAATCCCTGTCACTCAACTGGGACTTGACGCCCAAAATTCACTGTTGGCCATTTGATCCAACTTCATTAGAACCCTGTTAACCGCCATGTCATCGTAAATATATGCGAGCCCAGCCAGCGCTGAGCGGTAGCAGATGGAGGCAGAGGCAGCATCTCACTGGCTCACTACTCACCACTCTCACTTGCCAGTACTTGCGGGTCTTACGCAACCTAGCCTAGCTGTTATGGCACTCTGCATGGGGACAAATGGCTCGGTCCAATGTTCCAAATCCTAATTCTAAGTGACACCAGAGAGAGGGAGGAGGAGTAGAGAGAGAGAGAGAGAGAGAGAGAGAGAGAGAGAGGAAGAGAGAGAGATAGTATTAGTACACCAATATTTTATATAGGCCTGAGGAAAGTTTCAGTTAAGGGGGGAGAGAGGCATCCACAAGCCCATCTGTCCTCTGTCCCTAGGTGGGAATTTCAGGGTCACGTTCCCTTAGAAGCTACGGGAGAACGTAGCCATAATCACAGACATATTTATAAAGCCATATTCTCAATTCAGGACAGGTTAAGACACCAGGCAGTAAAACATCAATAATCACAGCAATAATCACATGAAAGTTTCATGTTTCATGGTGAAACCGTTAGAAACACATCATGCAAACAACCTGCGCTTACCATTGTTGACCTTAATTATGTATGTACAAAAAGGCACTGCAGGCTACAAGTATAGAGAGCAGAAAGTCGGCAAGGCACTCCAAAGTTCTTGTGACATCACTGTTCTTATTGAACTACCAAACTAGAACAAGGTTTGAGTTCGGTTGGAGCATACTGCAGCCTTATTTAGACATTTTTAGAGCAAAATTAGCATACTCCAAATGTGCCATAGATATGCGCGTCTGCCTAGGCACGGCCTAACAAGGTCACTCTACTGTAGGAGCGGTAGCACCTCACAGAGCGCAGGCCCACAACCCGAGACTGATGGTGTGTTAAGACTTCATTCAACAAACATGCAGACATGCATGGTCACGCATGCATGTACGCACGCACACAGACACACACACATGCACGCGCATCGCTGTCACAACTGATGGCCGCCACAAACCTGACACCCTCGCAGTGTGGACAGTGTGGAGACTGACTCACTTAATGTTTTATTGACCGTAATAGGAGACGACCATAATCTTTCTAAAGTCCCCCTCTTTATGTTTGTGAGAGTATTTGTGCGTGCGTGCGTGCGTGCGTGCGTGCGTGCGTGCATGTCTGTCTGTCTGTCTCTGTCCCGCTTACTCTAATCACTCTCATTACTCTCGTTATATCTCTCACTATCATGTCGTGGAGATTTTCCAATGCACCGTAGGACTAAACCTTCATCAAGGATGAAAATGAAAACATATTGCAGTGTGGACTCATGGCTCCACGCTCCATGCGAGCCCTGTAGACACTTTCCACTGTCATTCCTCTCTTGTTCTCCATCTCTCCCTCCCTGAGACCCCTGTCCTCCTCCATTCCTTCTGGCTTGGAGATTAATGAGAACCATGCCTGGTCTAACCAGCATCTCAACAGCTTTAACACTCAGGTCAGTTTCTTGAGACCTAGAGCAATTGTTCCCACATTTCCTGAACCACACTTCAAAGCCGTCCAGTGTGAATCTGCTGGAGACTCTGCTGTTTTCCGAACACGTTCCTCATTATGCGATCGTCGCGATGGCTCAAAGCATGCACTGCCGTGTTTGGTGATGTAAAACAGTGGTCCTCAAATGCAGGAGTCCTCGAAGGGGTTCCAATTGGGTCCCCAGCCAAACTAGTTACCACTTTAGCCCTATTTTTTTATTCTTTATCAAAAATCACACCTGTGTGAAGTGAGGCGGGCGCTCTTATCATCGTACATCATCATGCATCATCTCATAGTTGGCCAGAGCCATGATACTGGCCAATCAGAATGCCTGTTGCCACAAATTATGTTATATTTGGCGGACATTTTACTTATTTCTCCTTTCATTGTCGATGGCAAATATGAGACGTTGTGGGGACAAGATGACGTAAATTTCCCTTCATTGTCAATGTCATTTAATGTTTGTGTTGCGGACATTCTGTGGGGACAAAAGCTGTCTATAGGCGCCCAAAAATCACACCTGTGTGAAGTGAGGGGTGCTCATCATGACGTAACATGTTGATTTGCTCGTTTACATTTGACGTACATTCTCCATTCATTGTCAATGGGAATTTAATGTTTGTGTGGGACAAAAATAGACGATTTGCTCGTCCACATAATGACGTAAGTTGTCCATTCATTGTCAATGACAATTTAATGTTTTGTGTAAGACAAACATCTACACTAATAGCTGAACATAGGAGCGGCTAGCGCCCCTCAAAAATAGGCAATCTACAAGAACATGAAGGCTTGTGGCACACTTTGAGCTTGTGGACCTGCTGTTTTTGAAAGAAAAAGCAAAACCCTGAACAATAAAACACTGGCAATTTGCGTTTTGCTGTAGCAAATTCACACCCGTGTGAAGTGAGGGGCGCGCCGCTCTTATCATCACACGCCTTCATACATCATCTCATTCTGGTCAATGACAATTTGCGACCTCACTTTTGTCTTCTATGTTTGTGTTTACACAGACCCTGGACACAGGAGGGGCTATCAAAACTATTAGTATAATTGTGCTGTTATTACCCAAAATTACACTTCTAATAACCATGAAGTGACACATGCTTTGGCAATGTAAACGTTTGTTTTCTCATGCCAATAAAGCTCCTTTGAATAGAATTGAATTGAAGTGCTTCAAGTTTACCTTATACTCATTCATTCTCAGAGGAAAAAACTCTCCCCCACTCTGGCAAATCCAGAGGTTGTACAAATGGACCCATTTGTACAATGTCAGAGTTAAATTAACACCAGTGCTGCGTCTCTCAGTCCAAAGACAGAAAACTCGCCAAGCTCAGATTTATGCCGCCTCTCGGACGGAGGTGGTTTGTTGGTTCATGCCGCTCTAAATCACAATGGCAGAACAGCCAGAAGCAAACCTTTTAGCTCGCCCCCTCCTTTGTTACAGGCCACATATTACTACCAGAGCCAAATGAGTTATTAAATGGGAGTGCACGCAACCGTAACATATCATCGAGTACATAGGTTACATGGCATAATGGCCCAACTTAAATTATGGCAAGTGGAATCCTTGTAATATAACACAATATTTGCACACAGGAAAAAAAAAAACATCCATGCATACACATCTGCAGACATACACATGATCAAATACGCAAGCAAAATGCAGGAAGACGTCACTCTCGCACGCACGCACGCACGCACGCACGCACGCACGCACGCACGCACGCACGCAAACTATACAATCAATCAGATGCAGAGCCACAGTGACATGTAAACACACACCACAAGAGGCTCTCTCTTTTCTCCATCCTCCAACCAACACAGAGAACTATTGAGCGCGCTCCCCCCGCCCCCCTCTCTCTTCCTGGCCCGTGGCTCTGCTCTGTGCAGCCCGCGACACTGTGCTCATTCAACTCTACTCTGGCTACCTTTTATTTTTTCCACACAGCCGCCGATAAACAAACACCATCATGATAATTATAATTAACGCAATGACGTAAACAGCTGGCTCTCGTCGAGGTGAGAAGTGGGTTGTATATGTGCGCCGCGCGTAGGAAGGAAACACACAGGCTGGACATGCAGCCAGCAGCACCTCGTGAACATAGGCCTACATGTTGTACACACACACACATACATTCACATTGTCATGGATGGATAGATGCACATTTCACATAGATACACCGACTAGTGCACACTAATATCCATGTGGGTGTACGCATGCATGCGCGCGCGCACACGCACGCACGCACGCACACAAACACACACACCTTAGGCCTAACAGCTCCTTTTCCATATGGAACATTTGATTATTGTCGGAATGTAAACATCCACTCATGACACAAAACACAACACCTTTTCACCCACGCCTTTGTGCACACCCAGTCCAGAGTGCTGCTTTTCCGCGAGCGCTCGCGTTTGGACAATGATCCATCTTCCCACGCCGGCCCTCTCTCGGTGGCCCTCACTATAGACGACTTCCATTTTTAGATTTACGTTGCGTCCACGCGGTGTTTACGTTGCGCCCATAAACTCGTAATGCATTCGGAGGGAGGTTTGGTTTTCTCTGTCAATATTGTCGCGGGGTTTCTGTGGGCTGGTTTCACTCTCCTCGCGCTTCTGTGTTTGTTTGTGTGACCGGCTGTATTGACTGAAGTGAGATTGATACAACTCTATTGTCAAAGTGTTTCTGTTTTGCAGACCCATCTCTTTCTTCATCCGTCTCTTCCCGTATATGCATGTCTAGCAGCATGTCTTTCTTGGAGCTGTAAGGTTTTGCTTTGTTATACAACTGAGAAGAGCACACATTTTTGCACGCATAGACGGACCGGTCCGTGGCGTATGCGGAGTATGCGGAAGTGCCAGTGCCGTTTACGCCTTTGTGGCCAAGATGATACATCATTGACTTGACCTCTGCGTGTTGCGCCTCACTCTGATCACACTGCGACATAGACGCGTGGCGGTAGACGCGAGCGTGCCACAGGCAGGCGACCTTCTAGTATTGTACATAACTACGGTGCCCTTTGGAGCCTCTACAGCAGTGCGGCCTACTTGGAAAGTTGGAACGAAGTCTGAAATGCATGCCCCACCCAGATATTATGTCTGTGTGTCCCATTTATGCCCATATATGGAGTTCTTTGTCAGGCATGCCCAAATATGGAGTCTATATGCAGACGTCAGAATGATGTCAGAACAGGCCAGCTCCATATATGGACACTGGGCAGGGGCACTGTCCAGAGCCTGGGAAGACACACACACACACACACACACACACACACACACACACACACACACACACACACACACACACACACACACACACACACACACACACCAACACACACACACACACCCCCAACCACCCACACACACCCACCCACCAACACCCACCACACACACACCCACCCACACACACACACACACCTCTGTGTCATACACATGGGCCTTCCAGAGGACCAACCAGCCTTCTGATGTAAGAACACACACACACACGCACACACACGCCCCTAACTATA
>OOFJ01050954.1:1665-13404 GCA_900323375.1 Benthosema glaciale
CTCCTAACCATCTGTCCACTGTACCAAGACATCAGAGACACATACTTTCCACAGATTACAATCACCCACGGAGACTTTGAAAACATGACTAACGACAAAAAAAAACTCCCATATCTGCTGGGCGAAGTACAACAATGTGCAAACACAGCATGAAGCAAGATTTGTGACCTGCTGTGATATCAAATGGAACACAACAACCACCCTAAAGACTAATCATTGTGTATTCCTGCACTATCCACATCGAGTGTTGTTGGTAAAGTCAGAATTGAAGATTCTGACTTTCAAATGTACATCAACAGCTGAAAATGTACTCGCATGATAGCGCTTTCTCAGCTTTCCGATTGGCTACAACACCTGCATCGATCAGGCTCCCGCATCAATTATTCGCTTGAGACCCGCAGATGGAAACGACAGACGATACGCTTTCATTTATTCGACATAACGAACATACGCTTACTATAATTCGCAAAGGCTTGATGGAAACCAGACTACAGTGTGTGTGTGTGTGTGTGTGTGTGTGTGTGTGTGTGAATATACATGTGAGAAAGAGGAGTGTGTGCGAGAAGTGAGAAAGAGACATTCATCCAAGTATGGGAGCATAGGTCAACCATGCTTATACACGCATGTTCATCTCTATTCTATATGGACTGGCTGAACACATTGCACTGAAAGTAACGACAAGGATGCATGTGTGGTTAACTGCTTCAATACAACTGGAGTTCTAATGGCAGAGACAGAGTTAAAATAGGGAGGGGGGAAGAGAAGAGCAAGAAACAAAGATCCTGAGTTAGTCAAAAAACCTAGTTTATGCTCAGAGTGTCACAGCATAAACTTGGGAGGTGAGTGTGGTATGCAGTGACTGACTGTGTGTGATGAGTTAGTGATGATTCAGACTTCACCACACAGACGGAGAGAGACATGTCTGTCTCTCCAGATGTGTTACTAAAGCAACATCTAGGCTGACTCTGAGGTTGGTCAAGGACACACTAAAGGCCCAGCCACTGCCAGGGATCGGGGATCTAAAATGGAGCAATCCTAACGACGTATACATCATCCATGCTGTCACAGCAAACAACACACAGATACACACACAAACAGCACCGCATGTCGGAGTGCAAGATATACAGGGGTTTTCCAGGTAAAATAAACACACACACACGCACACACACGCACACACACACACACACACACACACACAGAGATAGAACAATCAGACAATAGCTTTGTAAATCAGCCGTAAGAAAGAGGGATCACATGAAAACAGTGGATGTGCTGAATAAACATTCCTCTCTAGCCTGTCTTATGTCGTACACCGGAGTTTCGGGGGGCAAAAATTGCAGATCTATAAGCCACTAAGCCAGTGATGTAAATCGCCTGCGTTTTGCATCCCCAGACGCGGTTTATAGTTAACTGATGCAATGAACCAACACCCTCTGTGTCCATCGGACGCAATACTGTACTGTACAGTAAATAATCCAGGGGAAAACATAGAGGAAAGAAAATGCGGTAAAAAAAAAGAATCCACAGACACCTGTGTGACACGATCATTTTGCATGGCCGCATCCGACCTTATTTGACGTTATAAACAATAAAATCCACGTAGGAATCATTGTAGAATGACCACAATATTACGTTAATAAAACGTCCACAGGCGCCGCCGTTTTGTTTTGTAAAACACACTGGTGCTGAGCGCTCATTGGCTA
The DNA here is from genome assembly GCA_900323375.1 of Benthosema glaciale. Taxonomy (NCBI): domain Eukaryota; kingdom Metazoa; phylum Chordata; class Actinopteri; order Myctophiformes; family Myctophidae; genus Benthosema; species Benthosema glaciale. The sequence goes on from OOFJ01050954.1 coordinate 3,369, forward strand.
GAGAGCAGTCTCTAGACTAGAGCCGTTTAGAAAGTAGAGAGTGCCGACAACAGAGCAGTCAGCGATGCATGCAGCCCCATGAATAAACAGTGAACAGTGAATGACGCAACTCTCTCAACTAAACGGCGCTGCCTCCGACAGAAAGATTTAGGGTAACATGTTTGAGCATGACAACCAGACACGATTCAATGGGAAACACACATCGTGTAACACACACAATTATTTTTGACATTAGTCACTTTTATTGATCTGTGCTGCAGTGCATTATAAATGCACCATACTTAATTTAGCTCACTGCAGTAGAGTGCACAGACAGCACCACAAAGTATTTAAGTTGTTATATTTTACTTTATTTTGGTGCTTTTATTTACTGTTCTGTTTTGTACTGTTTTGTACTTTGTACTGTTGTTTGCAAAAAAATGCAAACAAGGTTTTCAGATTTGGAATTGCGTCAATTTCCTTCAGATGCATGAATATAACCACATTATAACCATATAAAATGCGGCAATTTGTAAAACTGACATAATATGACACGTAACATTGCTGAAGTGGCACTCATCAAATGTTCCTGCATCCCGGACTCATTAGATTGAAAGCTATTTACATCACTGATAAGCTGTAAGAGACGTGATGTGAGCTTATAGATATGCTACATTTGGTCCGCAAAGTCGTCATACAATGAGCATTTGATGTCAGCCAGAGCTTCCTCAAAATGTCTAGCCCACTTTTTCTTTCTTAATTTATGATATTTTAACAAAGTTATAGGATTAACTGAAGTTTTTCTTCCCCTCATCACCAGTGAAAACCCATTCATCGCCCCCCATAAGAATTGAGTAAATGAGGAACTCTAGAGCCTTATTAGAGAATTGCAGTTTCACTTGTCTTCCATCCAATCTAAATTAATTTGACATCTGGGACAGGAAGAGGGACAGCGGGGGGGTTGACTGTCCATCTGTTAAAAACAACACGACTTTTAAACCACAGACCTAGGTGGTCCTGCAGCAATGAGGAAAACACGCAGAGAGAGACGGACAGACACGACCAGGAATGTAAGAAATGGGAAGGGGAGGGGTTAGAATGGCCACATCAGAGTAGATGGAAGAAAGACTGACAGGTATTGGTGATGTTGGGATGTGAGCATCTCTCCACCAAGCGTAAGGTGGGGGTGGAAGGTTAGTCAGGGAACACCTGCCTCCACTTAACCCCTCTCCCGCTCTTTCTGCTTGAGCTGCCTCTTTCAGCCTCCTCTATCCTCTTCTCTACACCCCCCACCCCCACCCCCTCTATTCATGCACACTGTGTCCCTACAGGCTCACTGGCTCATAGGCCCAGGGCTCCTTCATTTCCCAAACACTGAAGGCCTCACAGTCTTGAACTAGGGGCCCCCTCACAACCCAGCCGCCCGTCGAGCCAAGCAGTCAGCGGTTTGGGCAGTCGGCGAGCTGCCACGCCGATATGCAAGCGGCCAGCCACCCAGTCAGTCAGTTGCAGCTATTTAACCGAACGGTCTGCCGGGCAGCTGGCCAGACCGACAAACCAGCCACCAACCCAGTCAGTCAGCGGAGACAAGATGTCAAATACCTGATGAAGGATGCATCTACAAACAAACTCTTAAACGCTCTTATGCCTGAGCAAATTCACATTAAATATGTATGCCATCTCCTCTCTCCCTTTCTCTCGCTCGCTACACACAGCAGGCCAACTGGTGGTTATGCCAATCAAAGGCCTGTGTTAGGTCAGGAGTTATTCACTTGACATTTAAGAGGACATGGGGTTCCTCTATTCAGACCCACCGCAGGCATCAACCCCCCTGCCCCCCCTTCTCTCCACGCCTCATAAAAGGCTGGCCCCTCGCCCCCCAACGCTACCCCTCACTCTCTCACTTGTTTGCTCATTCTCCTCTTCGTTTTACACTCACTCATTTACTCATACGCTTTTCCTCTTGCCCTCTCTCTCCCTCTACTCTCAGTCAGAATCCACCCCCTATAGTACCCCTCCCTTCTTCATCTCCCGATATTCCCCCCCGAGGCCTGCGTCTAAACTTATCACTTTACACTCATCCACTGTACATCAACACACACATATTTCATAATGTGCCACTTTCAACTTATTACTGGTAAGTCTCACCAGCACTCCCTCGTCTGACTGGCTGCTACTCCTCTTTTCATCTGCCCCTCTGCCTTAGCAAAGGCCTCTTTTACTGTACATTTCTTCCATCCATAGGTCATGTGAGCGAACAAGTATGCCCATATCATTATGGAAGACATCCTGCCATCCCTATTCAGTATTCACTGTCATTTACTGAACATTAGAGCCCAACCAATGCCAGATGTTTAATGGGTCTTTATAAATAAATACACGTTTGAAAATGTTCTCCTATAAAGGACATGGAGAAGCCAGGTTCTCAATGTTCTCAAAACGCCAATATATCAGCCAGAGTGATATATTGGTCAATAGCATTTTGTTTAATATGGAATGCAAAGATTCAGAAACAAAAGCCAAAATCCTCTTCCGTCCTCCAGCATAAAAGCGGAACAAATTTTCCAAAAAGAATGTAATTTTATAAGTTAGTAGAAGCCGGGATGTTTCAGTTTGTGTCATAGCAGTGTTGCCAAATCAAACAAATTTGAACAAGATCACACAAATCACTTGTGTTTCTATTGCAAAGCTCTTTCTCCCCAAGGAAACAATGAATCAGTCAAGCAAACAAACTGTAATGAAGTGAGTGTTTGTCATTTAACAGCTCAATTTAAGCTGAAACACAGGCCAAGACGTGGCGCAAAAGACAAAAGTTATGACCATTATCAAAACTATGTCCACAGCATCAACTCCAGAAACCATTCCAACCTTTCCTTAGACGACCGCTGTCCTCATTTGTTATGGTGCATAATTGCTGGCTGTAAATTCTGCTGCTGTGGGGCGTTCTGCAGCAAATCATGTCGTCGCGTCATTACAAGTCCAGTCTATGGCTGCATTACACAGTCGGCACCAACAACAAACAATAAGCTACAGTAATGTCAAATCAGCCAGGAGACAGAATCACGTTGATGTGGTTGCATATGATGATGATCTACAGTTAAATGCACTCTTAATCTTTATAACAAACAATTTTGTTTCACAAATTGTGTTATTGCCCAATGCCCTCATTAATCCAGCTCGTCTTCATTCCTGCTTGTCCATTTCTTTAAAATAGTACTTGTTTATATGTTGGCATCCAGTCGTCTGTTTACTTGTACAATACTTATGCACCGCCTAGTGGCAATATTCATCTATAAATTAAGTAAATATTCAATAATAGTCAAAACCTTGGATCACCAATTTTAAATGCATGCCATACCATCTAAACCAGTATGACATATATAAATTATAATTATTTAGGTATTCGTCACAGCTAGCCATTGTTGAGAGTTCTGTCACACCCTCACTCACAAGATGCATGGAATTAGTACTGGTCCTGGAACATCAAACAAGATTTCCAGCTACACCGTACTGGCCTGGGAACAACTTTTAATCAACGTGTTTCAGCACATGGCCTTCATCAGGTAACTATTGTAATATGCAGAGTTCACTCAACATCATACAAACACCAGATAATCCCAAAAGCACTCACGTGGTGAAATTGTTGTCCTGTACTAATAGCACAGTAAATAGAACACTGTTCTCTTGTTTACCCAGTAGCCAATTGGTGTGAAATGAAGCACTGAGAGGGGAAAGGCGGTAAGCCTCGCAAATCTCACCACTGAGCCCTGCTTTGATAGACACGCTGCCTAAAATAACTCCCTAACTATGGTTCCTGTCGATGCCTGGCAAGCAAGTGAAGAGGTGGGAATTAATAAGTAAAAGGGGGATGGGAAAATAAATTAAAATTATGTACAGAAAGAAAAAGAGTTATAGGATGGAGAAAAGAAGGAGTGAAGAGAGGGAGAGTAGTTGTACAAGGCAGAGAGGAGGAATTGGAGACACGAGAAGTGTTGATGATTGGCAAGGGAGGATGGCAAAGTTAATATAAATTAGGACAGATGAGCTGAGCTGTCCGTGTATATGTCTGGGTTATAGGCACAGACTTGTTCATTGCTTGTCTGAGACATCACCTTGGGGGTGGATATGGGAACGCGCACGCACGCACGCACGCACGCACACACGCACACACACACACACACAATTTAAAAGTAAATTAAAAATAAATCAATCCACAAAACTAACATAATTTGTATTGTGGACCTATTTCTAAAATATTATAGAATATTAGAGACGTTAGTTTTGTGTATTAACTTACTTTTTCACGGGACTAGGGTAATCAATTAATACAGTTAATACCACTATATTAATGGTAGGTATTTCATACAACTTAAGTTAAAAAAAAACTATCCCTTTAATATAATAAAGAATTTCGTGTGCTGGCAGTGTTATCAGCCTTTATCAAAAGTTGTGCAGAAGCTATAAGCTTGCTAGAATAGGGCTGCCAAATGATTTGAATAGGAATGCCATCTCTGTGCGTCTAAATTCTGCAGTATAAAGTTAACCATTGTGCTGACACCTTCTTAAGAGGAGAGTGGAGGGAAATGGAGACGCCAGATAAACATGTGCGTTTGTGCATGCACGCATGAGAATATATGGGCAGGCATGCATGTACCGCTAATATGCGGAAAAAACATTTAGTTGGCACATTTTGCCGTGTCTGGATACAACTTGGAGAGAAGAACAACTCATTCCCCCTCCTCCCTCTCTCTCATTTTGTTTGGCTCATTCTCTTCCTCTCATTCCATACACAGCCAAAAAAACCTACAACTTATCAGGCTGACATGTCAAGGTTATTGCCGTTCTCCATACAAAGCAAGCGTACATAAATACATACATGACGGCTGGTGTTTGATGTGTGGCCTGCAGAATGCCCTCGACATATCTGCTCTGTTTACTTTGCATTTCATGTCTTTCATCTTGTTGACTTTGCACTTTCTGCCTCCTTTTTTCTCTCCTTCTGGGCCTTTTCTTCTCTCTCCATCCACTCCTGCGTTTCCAGTTGTGCTGTATAGTTTATGATTTGCTGATAGGCCAGGCAGGCAGAGGTCTCGGAGGGCGGTGGAGACAAAAGCTGCTTTTCAGCTCTCTGGGCTGATATCTCCCTGCTCTGGTCCCGGCAGACAGCTGAAATATGCTGGCTGGGGGGCTGCAGGGAGGGAGGGGCTGCTTTTGGCATCCCTCTTCCGAAAAGCCACAAACCCTGAGGTGAAAATGACTTTACCTTGTGAGGAGGCTGCGGTTTCTCTCACTGCGCATGGCATGCAGCCCCATCCCGGTTAAACTGTCCTTTTCCTGTTGTCTTTATCATCATCTGACAGTTAATGTTATACAAGGCCTGATTCTGTTAAATATAGTTTTTGTTTCCGGACGGTGAATATTATTGGAGGCGGGTTAACAAGTGTGCATCTGTGCCCTTGGCATACCTAGGAAGGCTGTGGATAGTCCTGCATGGGCGAGGAATGTTAACACAGCAAAGTAGCCAACTTTAAAGACCCCCCTCCAGTATTTTTTGTTGTTTTGCAGCCGTTGACGTTTTCCTATGTCAACTTAATGCTGTGCATTGATTCAAGTACAAAATTATTAGCAGCTCTTCAAACGGTACTAAAAGTTGACTAAAAGTGACCTGCACAGGGGCACCCACTGGCCTAGTGGTCCAGGTGCATGCCACATATAGGCTCTGGCCTGACAGTGTGCCGCGTGTTCGAGTGCCCTCCATGACGACCCTTGCTGCATGTCTCTCCCTTCTTTCTCTCTCTCTCCTTGTCCGTCTTCACTGAAACTATCAATAAAGGCACAAAAGTCTAAAACAAATCTTTGAAAAAAAAGAAAAAAAAAAAAAAAAGAAAAAAAGTGACGTCCACTTATCCCTGTTGCCCACTTTTGGGGTCTTTGTGTCTGAACATGAAGATATGGGTAAAAGGGAGACAGGGAAAGAAGCAGTGAGGGATAAAGTACAGGCACGTAGCGCTCGAGTTCAGGTGAATTTTTCTGAGGGCAGCTGGGAGTATTTTCCCCCCTCATTTAGCAGACCATGAAAAAACCACAGGCTGCCAGATGTGACAGAGCGCACGCACCCTGCTCACTCACTGTAAACACCACACACACACGTGTGTGTGTGTGTGTGTGTGTGTGTGTGTGTGTGTGTGTGTGTGTGTGTGTGTGGCACTGGCACCCATTTACTTGCCTGCGATCCTTATCACAGGGAAAGTCCATCCCATTCAGATGGATGCCAGGTGCGGTAAACACCAAAGGCATCCAAGTGGCCTGTAGGTGCCCGTGGATAAAGTTGGGTTAAGCACTTAAACCCTATATACTTTGTTGTACGTCAAATGGCAAAGATAGCTCATCTATCAATGTCTCACCCTGCAGCCCGTTGTGAGCTTGTGAGACTGGCTGTTCTCGCCAAAAAAATACTTTGGCCTAATGTTCGAGAATTGAAACGCTAGGGTTCATACAATGGTGAGTTTGTTTGTGAAAACATGAAAATAATTAGAAACTGAACCTGTCAAGCATTTCCTTGAGATTCTTACACGTGATTGGTGGGTGTATGCTATCCAAAGTTTCATAAATCTTCCATCTATTTGGGGATATTAAAATTAAGTGGTGTGGGAAGATTTAAAGAAGAAACAAATAGCACAAAGCAGGACTGGAACATGGCTGTCCTTGAAACCTGTGAAAGTCTATTTCGCGTACCTATGGCTTTGAGCCGAGCTACATTCCCCTTTGTTATTCCCTCTCAGCACTCTGTAAAACCGCTGGCTGCTAATTGCTTTCACATTACAGCACGGGTGAGGCAATTCTGGTGGCTTTCCAAGACCACCTTGGCGACACAGGGTGTATGCATACACCACTACCACACACAACCTTGTTGCATTAGAGTGCGACGTGACTATGTATACATGACTGTATACAGTTAGTAGCAAAACACAAAGTCTCTGCCAGTTTTAGCATTTCTTCATGAAAGTTAAAACTACCCAAATGGGGCCAATAAACCTGCTTATGTCCCCTTGTATGACCTTTAAAAAAATAAACAGTGTAACCAATCTTAAAAACAAAAATAAAAGACGTTTGTTGACTTTGCTGACTTGAAGGCTTTAATTTGAAAGCGTATTCTATACAACTGGAAGTGAAGTAGTTTCTCTGGCAGGAAAGTGTGGGCTCACATTATAAACATGTTTTACAAGCCTGTAGGTACACTCGTTAGAAGTAGTGACTTGTCCCAAATTCAACAAGAAGCATCCTCGGCGGCTAAATTGTTTATGCATGCACCCCATACATACATTCTCTCTCATTTTCTCTCTCTCATACTCATATGGTCTCTAGCTAACAACATCCTTGTATAACTTCAACTTATCCTCGGATAAATTGTACCCTGGTCGTGTGAAAATGAATGCCATGTGCTTGTGCATTGCTCATAGCTTCCTCATGCCAGCATCATCACTCTCAGCGTGTTGCCGTCCAATCCAGCAGGAGGAAGACTGACTGACTGTTAAACAGACCCAGATTCCCATGATCAGACAACAGCTTAATCCATCTCTACAGTTGTTTAGAAAGAACCGTCCTTTCAGAGCTAGAGAACAGGGTACAAAGGCTCTGATCAAGATCATCCGATATCCTCAAGCACGAGTTTCTTAAGTTTCTCCATTGATCGTACGTATACAAGATGACGACTTTATGATCTTACGTTTGCTGGAGCAAAATGATTATCATTTCACACTTCCTAACCAGAATATTCAATGTTATCCCCCGAGTGCTGAGCGTACAACAAATAACAGTATTCAGCTAAATCCATGTGTTGGTTGTAACCATTTGTAACTACAAAGACTGTACAAATGGATGTGTCCATTTGGTTACATTTGTACACCCTCAGAGTTAAACTAACACAGGAGGGAACACTGCTTGCATGTGAGCTACAGAGTGATTGAATTGTTCATGACAGCAGAGCTACTTTAGTAATAGGCAAGAGTAGCTGATTGCTTGGTGATATGTTAGCTGGTCATGGTGAGAGCGCACACACCCACTTCAAAAACAGACAAAGGATAATGTGTATTTTCACCTCAAGGATGCTGGTCAAGTGAGCACTGAGCATGCCAGTTGGCCAGTGCTAAATCAGGTTTAGCCTAAATGGGTTAACGAGGCCTGGGGTGAGTCAGAAGGACAGAAGGGACAGCGGGTCACAGCTGTGTAACACTGGTACTGGTGGAGGATGTAACAATAACACAGGCAGAACAGAACACGCTGCAGGACACGGTGGTAATAGTCGGGACACAAGCACCGACTTTTCATAACAAACTTTGGTGGACAAAGAGAAACAAGAAGGGTAGGGGTTAAAAGACGGACGGACGGACCGAAAGAAAGAAAGAAAGAAAGAAAGAAAGAAAGAAAGAAAGAAAGAAAGAAAGAGTACACTCAGACCAACTATTTCACTCATCTCAGGTCCTTCCTGACGTGAGCTGAGACAGGCCCAGACCGTTGAACATCACCAACGGGGAAGGCATTGTGAGGTCCCCGTCTATCACTGTTTGGACTCCCACTCAAAACAGCCATGAATCACAGCTACAGCTCTCGGGCCTGGTCCAAATGGTCGGCACCGACCCACTTCAAATCAGTGCTCCAACAGAGCATGTCAGAAATAATAAGCCACCATGGCCATAACAGGGAAAGGGGGCTTTTCCTCGTTGTGGGAGGGCCCTCGAGTGTCATTAGTCTACCGTGACAGGCTGCCATGTTGTTACAAAACACCATTACACAACACGTACGTGCATATAAACAGTTGTTCATCTCACTGAAAACTCTAATAAATATTGTCATGTCGGTAGGGCAACTGTGAACATACTGTAAGGTCCCTGTAAGGCAGAACAGGGTGGGGTTTGTCCTTAATTATTATTTTAAAAACAATTAAGAAAAAACTACAGTACTTTACAAACAGGAAACTGCGAAATTCAATATGCATGCACGCAGTACAGGAGTTTTGTTTTCCTCAAGTTGCTGTTGCGGGAAACTTTTGCTATGTGCAAAATATGCAGCATAAAGTTTGTATATCATTTATATCATGTCTATATCCGTGATGTTAAATAATAATCATGCAATGAGATGCGGTGATCATCCCCATCGTATATAAATAAGGCTTTATGGATTTAGTGTCATTACCCATGAGAATAGAGGTTATGCACATGCATAAAGTCAACTGCTTATCTGTTTGGATGTAGGGGCTGTGAAGGCCAGAAAGTAGTTTTTTTTTGCCACTCAGTAGGCGTTCCCGCATAACTTCTGGGTATGATGATGATGATGTCACGCGCATACCCTCTATAGCAATCAGGTGGATAACATGGCAACTGTGTGTACAAACACTGTGCAACACGTACAGGATTATGGTACTGGTAATACTTGTAATGCGACGATTGACAACCCATTCATGAAGACATCACCCAGCCCAGAGTCACTGATGATGGTGCTTCTCCTGGACAAGCTGAAGGCGATCGGTTTTGATAGTGCATCATTAAACTGGATGAAATCCTACCTGGAGGGAAGAGTACAAATGGTTGACATCAAAGGAACCATGTCCTCTCCCCTCCCAGTAAATTGTGGGGTTCCTCAAGGAAGCATCCTAGGGCCGTTACTGTTCCTACTTTACATTAACGACATGAATGCTGCCTGTAACTGCAAATTGTTCCTGTTTGCTGACGACTCAGCTCTCCTGATCTCGGGGGAGGATAAAATGCAGGTTGAGGAAGCTCTCAGTTCGGAACTCGCCAAAATCCAAACATGGCTTATTGATAACAAACTCTCACTACATCTTGGAAAAACAGAATCCATTCTTTTTGGGTCCAAACATGCCCTCAGTAAAGTAAACGGAAATGATTTCAAGGTCAGAGTCGGCGACATAGTAATCTCCAACAAAGAAGAGATTACATATCTCGGCTGTATTCTCGACAACAAACTGACAGGTGAAAGCATGGCAACAAGGGTAATCAAAAAAGTAAACCAAAGAACCAGATTTCTGGGTAGAATTTCC
>OOFJ01050966.1:11202-21930 GCA_900323375.1 Benthosema glaciale
ACCTGCATATATACCCTCGAGGGGGAGGGTAGCAACGTACGACGTCATGACGCAAGAGGACCCATTCTCTAATCGAATGTGAGCATATGAGAAATACTTCTGTTGTCTGCGCCCAGTAGGGGGCGCTCCCATAGCGAACTGCCGAGCGTTAGATCTTAACATAACTGTGAGGGACATAGACAATAAGATATTAAATATTCAAAAATGCATGTTATTTCTGCTTTAAAACAAAGTCCCATAATGTGTGGTATTGAGATACATGTATAGCACTATTGGCACGTCAGGAGGTGGTTGACAAATCTCCAAGGCAGTATTTGTTACGACAGGCCTTTCTATGAGTCTGCATATTGTGGGCTCCCCATGCGGTCGGTCTGTGCTACAGTTCCCTCTGATGATGTACCGTTTGCTTGTAATGGATACCTTCTCGTGGCCTCGTGCCATTTGCTCAGATCCTACCGTCTTAACAACTCATCAATCATTTTGATCAACGTTACATGTGCTGTCTGTTTAAATAAGCGTCCTCTCTTCCGGCAGCACTGCCGTACCTCCCCACTGCACCCGTATGATTATTGAGCTTACCGTAGCGTGGCTGCTGTCACATTGCTGACTTCCACAAATCTCTCAGCCATGATATGAGATGACGGGGCTGTCGCTGGGCTGGCCGTCGCTCCCACCGGTGTCCTTCATCCCCCGCGAAGGTCAGCAGAATGTGAAAACCCCTGGCTCTCTGCTGGGAGCCACCTCTGGCCCTGACCACAGGTCATTAAAGCTGTATTGAGCTTCTGCCAGAGCTCTGACTCTCCCAATATCTCACCACAGTATAGCTCGTCTCAGCAGCCCCTTCCGTCGGGGCTTATAGTCGTCCCCTGGAAGGATCAACGCGGCCCAGTCTCTCTCGCTATCCGGCACGAATTCCTTTAACAATAAGGAGGGGGAGAACAGCTAGATCCAACAAAAAAAGTAGAGACTCCAGCATATCGTTGCTGTTGGACAGACAACTATTTCAAGTTTTGCTTCAAGTTTTGCCCAAATTATTCCTTAAAAGATTGTTACGCAAAAACCTTAAACAGAAATACAAAACTGGTGTTTTATGACAATTTATTTAACCAAAGAATGTTTTGGATGTGCACGGCGGTTTCCACCCAACAGCCATGCTATGTGAGCATAAAGGGGATGGTCCTCATTTATATCAATGCACCACTTGAATAATGTTGGACAGAATTGTCCTTTTGCACAGACTCAAGGTTGAGCCATTTTGGGAGGAACGTCTTGTGATTTTGGCAAGTGTCTTTCTCAGCCTGGCACTGATGTTCTGGCTCCATTCCTCCGGGGATTCGTGATCACATTCATGCTGTCTCTTGTTTGAGATCATTCCTCAAATTACTTTCTCTGACAGGTCCTCCGGTTTTGTGTGACTTAAGTTATTGTACATGGTGGTTTTGCAGGACTCTGCCTAATTATTTTAGCCCTGTGTAAGTATTAATTCCCAGCAATTGTGGTAATTTTGTCAATAAAATATTGAACCTTTTGCAAATGTACAGCATAGTGTTTTCCTCTGTGAATGTAGATTTTCCAAATAATATTTTCAGAAAAGTTGGTAGTTTGTTAGCAATCTGGTTGTAAGGCTTTGTATTCATTTTAATTCACCATAGTCCAAAGTAATCACACATGTCCATAAAGCAACTTGAATGAGTACATTTAATGTCCTCACTCCCCACAGCAGTATCCGTCAGAATGGCTTCATGTCAATGCTATGTATTTTTTATTTTTATTGTATTGATTCACAATCTCACTGAGCTGTGTTTTACAGTAGATAGAATTTCCCCAGATCATCACTGTGAAATATAAAGTTTTATTAAGTGCCTTAAAGGCAAACAAGTTATTACAATGCAGTTGGATATATAGTTTTAGGGGGGGGGGGTGAAATTGCAATGGCAAATAAATGAATCCCCTTTAGAAGTAACATGTCTCTGTGTCGGAGGAAGGGAACATGAATGGATAATATGTAGACTGTGAGGGAGAGGAGAGAGAAATGTGCCTTTAGACCATTCAAACCGGGAAAGAAGATTTAGATATCTTGGTCCCTGCATGGCACAAAACATTTTCTAATGGAAGGGGGGTCAAATATATCAATTTAGGGGTCCTTGATATGAAAATGTTTGAGTACAGTTTGAATGTTTGAGAACTGATTTTGAAGGCGTTAGGCCTTGAAGGGTTAAGTCAAGACAGATTTTTTTGTATTTTTTTTTTTGGGATGATGAACTGCGAAAATGTGAGTGGACATATGGAGGTGTGATGCAGGGTGCCGGCTTGCAGAGGCAGTGGGTATGCATAGGTGTTGCGTGGGGGGTCAGAAGGTGTAGGACCCGACCAGGACCAGACCATGGTCTGATTAAACCAGCAACACCTCTGGCCCAGAGCGACTGAGCCTTTCCCCTCACACCCCGACGGGGGCTCATGAGTTTGAGCAGCTTGAGAAATTACCCCAGGACTCACTGCAGATTGAACAATGTCCGTGTTTGGCATTTTTCCAGCATTGAAAAAAAAAAACATCTCCATATATAAATGATAAAAAGGAGCAAATTGTGTACTAAAAGAGGTAGATGGAAAATGTCATTGAAATCATCAATTATGCATGCCACGTGTGAGCAATTAACTTGCATCGAAGGAGGAATAATTAGAAGACTGTGTGGCTTTATTTTGACTAGTTTTCCATCATATCGATCACCAGTGGCTCTCAACCTACTGTATTCACGCAGCGACCCCCACAAATTATCATATTTGAATGTGTTTAAACTGCTGACATGATCATAGCTAGCACGTGCAAACTTTCACAGACAAACCTTAATTTCTAGTATATTGAATTAGAACACAGACCTGTTTCTCAATGAAGAATTTAGAATGGTCAAAAAAGTGAAAACACAAGCACACACAGAAATATACTGGGACTTGTTTTGGTGGTCTGTGTTCTGAAAAGAATGGATAGATAGATAGATAGAGTCTGACTCTATATCAGCCCTTTTAGAATATTTCTCTTTTTAAATGAGGTTTGTGGTAATAAATTACCCCATAAATGTGCAATAATGACTCCCCAAAATCACTTCACATGGTTTCGTACAAAGCCACCCTTACCTTCACCTACACTCCACTCTGCTCTGTTTGAAGAAACCTGAGGTGACATCCCTAAGTGACTGAGAACAGGCTATTATCTCAAACCCTGGGGCACACAGGGAGCTCACAATTTCCCCAAATCTTACATAGAGAGAGAGAGAGAGAGAGAGAGAGAGAGAGAGAGTTGATTCTGTTGAATCACAAATGAGAGTTTCAGCAGAGACTGTTGCGTCGTTATAATTGTGCACACCTCCTCAGCTGAGATTGAGGGTTACATATAGGAGATGGGGAGAGAGAGAGAGAGAGAGAGAGAGAGAGAGAGAGAGAGACCCCCCCCCCTCTCTCTCTGTGTTGATGATTTATGTAGCAGATTAATCAAAGGTGACACAGTCTTCAGATGCCTACATGCCACCTCTAGATCAGGAGAGCGCTGCCATGAATTCCAATCTGGGACAACAGTCCCGTCTACCTGCTTTCAACCCAGAAAGCTGGGGGTCCACGGCCAAATACATATCATTTTGGAGGTCCTTGACATGAAAAAGTCTGAGAACCACTGATAGAGCAACATATGAATTCTTTCAGAAAAGATCAGGTCTTAAGAGTAACACTAAACATATTTGTAGATGGATGGATGGACGGACGGATGGATGGATGGATGGATGGATGGATGGATGGATGGATGGATGGATGGATGATGGACGGACGGACGGACATTCCGATCATATCTGTTTTGTATCTTGTGATGGAGCATGTGCGAGCTGAATCAAAGCAAATTTATTCATAATACATTTTTAAATAAATGTGTTTGTCAGAAAGTGCCACCAAAGTCAGCCTGATACAAAAGCAAAAAACAGATTAACATAGTGTATCACATGTTTTGCCAAAGACTTTCCCATTAAAATGTTTCAATCTGGCATCCCTGCATCCAGCATTCCATTTATAGTTGAATGTTTTTTTTTTTAATAGGAAATAGTAACGGAATAATGCAAACTAAAACTAATTGAAAAGGTGAAACAAAATGTTTTGTTTTAGAGAGCCGATCTACAAGCTCATAGTGTGCAATATGTTGCAAGTCTGCAGATGAGATGTTTTCTTTATTCACCACACAACAAATGATATTGTTGCTGTCGGGCAGACACACTACTATTTTCATAGCCAAATTAATTTATATAGGTCTAAGGTCTGAAGTGGTTGCATAATAATATCTACATCTACAAAGTAACAATTAAAGTTTAAAGTTTTCAAATAATTATAGTTGAGTAAAAAAAAGTACAATATTTGCCTGACATGTAGTTGAAGTAAAAACTGTAGAAAATTGGAAGTACAACCACTAAAGTAAAACACTACCTGTGCCTCAAAATGGTACTTTCGTACAGTACTTGGGTCAATGTGCTCAGTTACATTCCAGCACTGATAATAATAAAAAAGGAAGCGTTTTAGACGTAGATCAGATCTCCACACGATAGCTACAATATAGAGGCTAAAGGTGTGAGCGGAGTGCAAGGCCAAAAGGGCAGACGTGGTGGAAGTCCAGAGATCTGTCTGCCACATACTGATTGGTTGGATTGCCTACCGCCTGTATATCAACGCAGCCTGTCATTGGCCCACTGGATTTATTTCCCCGGGCCACATCCTGTGTCAAAAGGCCCATCGTTTGGAGGCTACGCCTGTCGCTCTCAAAGGCCATGTGTCACTCACTATAACATCTGTTTGTATCAAAACCAGGTGTGTGCATGTGTGCTGTGCATGTGTGTGTGTGTGCGTGCGTGCGTGCGTGCGTGTGTGCGCATGTGTGTTTGTGTGTGTCAGGGGAGGCCTGTGAGTCAGACAGGAAAGTACTGAACAAGTGTTGTTACACATGGAAGTCACGCTGTTTCAAAGCTACTGTGAGCAACCGTTTCTTCAGTGGTGGAAAGTAACAAAATACATTTACTCAAGTAGTAGCTGAGTAAAGGCAGGCAGGGAGACAGACACATAGAGAACAACAACAGGCATGTTTACATAAGGTGGAGGGGAAGAGAGCGCTGAGGCAGGGCGTGTGGGAACACGCAAATAAAGTCCTTTACAGCATTGGTTCTCAACGTTTTTATACTGAAGTACCACCTTAGAAAATATTTAGCTCTCCATGTACCACCATAAATGATGTTAAAATACATGAGCTTTCCTGTCCTTTTTGTTCCATTCCTAAGCCAATAATGCTGCTGCACTGACAAAACTCGATCTAATCACTAAAAAGCAGGCTATTTCAACCAATTGCTTGGTCGGAAGAACTACCTGTAGTGATATAAATATAACTCATGAGAGTGTGCAAATGGTGCATTTGCAGAGTTAGTTCCACAGCTGCATAGATTATTAGATTGCATTGATGAAAAATGGAACGGATCATTATAATAATTGCAAAAGAACAATTTATTCCCCTGGAGAACTTGTTCATGCTCACCTTAAAACAAACATGAAGTATACTGTACTGCCACGACTCTGTAAGTCTACTGTAAACGTTATGAGCTTGGTATTGATATTGATATTTTCACTGTATTTGAAAGTCAAAAGTCAAAAGTGCAATATTTGTGTTTGAGATGTAGTGGGTGAAAAGTATATATTAAGATAATACTCAAGTCAAATAGAAATACACATACTCAAAATCATGTTTTTGCAGATGTTTGTGTGCTAGTCTAGAAGGCTGTGATAGTTTTTTTCCCGTGTTGTGTTGTGTCTGTCTGTCAAACCGCAGAGAAAAAGGGACTTCCACATGCTTGCATTCCATGCATATTGTCCATGTGTGTGTCCATGTGTGTGTGTGTGTGTGTGTGTGTGTGTGTGTGTGTGTGAGTTGACATGCACAGAACACAACAACACCAAGCTCCTTACTGCTTGGACCTTCTCATTGGGTGACAACTACGCCTTCTCATTGGATGACTGGGCCTTCAAATTGGGTGACAGGGCCTTCTCATTGGGTGACAACTACGCCTTCTCATTGGGTGACAACTAATCCTTCTCATTGGGTGACAACTACTCCTTCTCATTGCGTGACAACTACGCCTTCTCATTGGGTGACAACTAATCCTTCTCATTGGGTGACAGGGCCTTCTCATTGGGTGACAGGGCCTTCTCATTGGGTGACAGCTATAGACCTTCTCATCGGGCACAGGCACATTGTGGCGTCAAAAAATGCCTTGTCCAGGCATCTCTTCTGGGTTATAAACAGCAGGTGGATGGAAATTACGCTAGTGTGCGGCTTCAACTTGTACGTGTACGCTAAAGTTGAACGCACACTAGCCTTATTTGAAGGCTGAACACTAGCCTTCAGCCTTCAAATCCAGCCTTATATGTTGCACTGATCAGAGCAATGGCACACTGCTGTAGTGCATCATACTTTGAGACCACTGGTGGGACTATTGTCATGGCAGCCCCCGGCCTGAACAGTGTCTGTGTCCAGTTTGGTGTGGATCAGTATGTCCAGTATGGGTGAATTTGTATGGTAACCCATACAAATTAAGCCAGCACTGCTCTGCGAGAGTCTCATCAGCACAAAGCACCGGTAGATGGCTATTTCAGATTGCTTCGTCGAAACTACCTGTTATAGGGATAAGGATAGGGATAATATAGGGATAATCAAAACTGTTTGGAATTAGAAGACATTTTGTAGAATAGGCTTCAGCTCTCGGGATGGTCTGTCAAGCAGACCTGTATGTCAAGCTACGGTACATGTCTTTCCTTCATGCTGGCATCATTCTGCTGCATGCCCAGCGCATGCCCTCTTCCTGCCTACTGTATGGCTCACGACTGACTCACTGAGAGCAATCTGTTCTCATCTACGCACCGGTAAGACGATCTCCACCTCATTGACACACAGAGAAAAGCTATCAGCTCTCAGGAATGTGCAGTGAAAACGAAACAGCCACCATGCCTGTAGAAGCACACTAACACAGCATTATTTATACACTGAGCTACTACACTCGTATACCTCACATGACCCCAAGTGTCCTACCTTAGCTATAGGGCATTATATTTTGTTTTTGTAGGCTATGAATAGGAATGAAACATGGTCTGAGAAAACAAAAATAAACTTTTCCAATATTAACAAAGAAAATGCTTTCATTTTCAGTCTTTATTGTAGTAAAAACTGATATTTGATATTTGGAGAGTAGCCTAAAAGACAATAACTTTTAATACCCCCGCTACCAAACAAAAATATATTTTTCCTTGTATGAACACCAGATGTAATAATGAAGAAGATCTTTGAACCTTAATTGATCAAGTCAAGTCAAATGTATTTATATTATTTGAGACACACATACAGGTATTTTGGGCCATGGCCAAATCCACCATTATTGTTAATTAGGGCTAAAGAACACATCTGCACCACTGGAATTAAATTACGGAACCTACACGTTGTTACATTTTACACTTTTTCTATACACTATGGTCAAGTATTAAAAACAGGATGTCTGAATGGACTTTTCCTTGTTCCCCAGCCATGAAAAGGAACCAGAGAAAAGAGCAGACACTCCGGGGAGTGTGTAGGGACACTCTGTCGCTGACGTTTGTTAATACTGAGCTAGCGTGCGTGGCGCGAGCCCTTCAAAGTAGTCAATTGATATTTAAAAACTGAAAAGTTGATAAAACAACAGTTTAATGAAACTAACGATGAAAACTAGGAATTATCACCCGGGCCATAACCCCTGACTTTTGACAACTTCTGCACAGGCCCACTAGTTTCAACTAACTGTTTAGCCGTACTTCAAAATAGCGCAGACCACATCCTGAATTAAACGTCACACGTGATGGATGTGAAGGCAGAAGAATAGCACATTGTATGACAAGCATAGACTTGATGGGGTTAAACAGACCTTTGGGGCTCCCCAGACCAAACTTTGAGGACCACTGATCTAAGGCAGTGGTTCCAAACGTTTTAAAGTTGATTTTAGCCCATGACACAAACTAGTGAAAATATGATGACGTGTAATGACTGATTTTACACTTGGTTGCATGCTGAAAATAGCCGATCTACAAGCTGCGCCACGTATTGTGAGCTTGTAGATATGGTATGCTATTTTCAGAGTGCAACACCTGAATTTAGTTGGATCTCTATTCTCTACTACTAGTCCCTCCTTAACATTTTAGTCTAGTTTTTATTTGTCAATATATTTAGTCATAGTTTTAGCTTAGTTTTGATTTAGTTCTCGTCAGTGAAAAAAGGTAGTGAGTCAACGAACATTTTCCGCCATAGTATCAGTCTACGGACTCAACACCACATCAGCCAATTAAGAATATGTTGGCGCGTGCCACTAGTTAACGCTGCCCCAGTGATGTCGCCCTCCTTTCTAAGAAAGGTGTGGTTTGTTGTCTCATTCCAGACGAAAGAAAAAAAAACGTAACAAAAAAAAACCCACATCAGGCCCCGAGGCCTGTTCCGACAGACACAGGAACGTCATGACACAACACAAGCGCATGGCCGCCTGCTGTTCACAGTGTGTCAGCCAATAGCAGGCTGCCTGAACGGCAGCTTTCGACCAATCAGCGGCTAGAAGCAGAGCGTGCACGACTGACTGTGATGATAACACTGACTGACTCCCCCAGGCTCTCTTTGAGGATGTGAAACTGTTTCCAGGCCGTTCCCACTCTTCATAATATGATGTGTGCAGTAACGCTGCAATCGTTTGATTAGCATGCTGGATTCAAGGTGTGGCTGAGGTATGATTTATGATATTTCACAACCTTTTTTTCCATTTCAAAGACCCTAGGGCCCTATCTTGAGGGCCCTATCTTGCGCCACCCCTGACCCCTTAACCGTAAGCTTATTTGCCATTTTTACTATTTTGAAAAAATACTTTAACATAGTTCAACTAGCCATCGACTATCCATCCCAGCATACCAGCTTTCATCCATTAATGTTTCATCAATCACTGGTGGGCACTGAGATCGGTGAACCAACACCCGCCCGCCAGAAATCACGATGGCTGGGCCAGGCTAAAGGGCATGACGGGGAGATATTTGACCAGTAGTATAGAGGCCTACACTTGACTCGAGTACTTTGTACCACCACAGAGGCCTCACAGGCCCTATGGGACATAAACTCAGGCCAGGTGATATTTCTTCAGACCCAGTAAGGTGACAGCTAGTAGGGACTGCAGTTCCAGTCACCTTTACTCTAAAATAACTTTACAAGAGGCAAAGGAGGACATGACATCAGCATGCTGCCCCCCTGAGCATTTATCTATTCATACTGATGACTCTGTCTCTGATGACTGTTCTCAATGATATCAACAAATAACTATTTGGATGTAACGCTTGCCATCATGCAGTGGTGACCAATAGTCCCACTTTCCAAAATTACTGTATAGTTCTGAAAAGTCACTGTATACTTCCAAACATGAATGTATAGTTCTAAACACAACTATATACTGCAGTCTAAAATACTACTGCACTGTTCCAAATAGGCTACCACAATTACCTCCATGGCCGGCCATGGATATCAGTGATAAACACAGACACATGAGAGAGATATATTTACTTGTCACATGCAAACAACAGAGTTTAAGAGAGGTGCACGGTGCATTGTGGGGCTTGGTGCACCGCCAATATTCTATTCATCTACCCATTTATAACCCTGAGAGTGTACAAACAACATGTGAGTGGAAGGATGAGTAGAATAGACATAGCATTCTAACACCTTCCTGGAAAATGACGTCCATCTCCCGTGACCGCGTTGGATTATTATGTTTTGCTTAAGCAAAAGTAGCATTGCCATATCACGTTGTGACCTCGTAGATCTGCCATTTCCAAATAGTACAAAAAGGGCTTATTGGATCATGTATTTTTGTATAAATTGCAATTTGCTAAATAACATTTAGTACATTTAGTGGAAGGGAATAGCGTGCGTGTTTGCGACTTCATCGCAGCCTTCATCAAGTCACCTTTCGCCTAATGCGGCCCTCGTTCCAAAATGAGTGTGACACCACTGGACGATTAGAATAGACCTATAACCTGTTAACGATTTCCACGAATATGACGTCCTCCTAGTCTCCCATGACTGCTACTGTACCAGAAAGCTATTGGGTCACATACTGGCATGCATGGGAGAGAATGCTGCAACTCTCTCCAGGGAACAGCTGCTGTGATTATGTAAACAAGTACTCACATCTTTTACTTAAGTAAAAGTATCAATACTGCAATATGTAGGAATACTCCGTTACAAGTGAAAGACCGGAATTCAAAGCGTACTTGAGGGAAAGTACAAAGGCATTGGCATCGAAATGTACTTACCAAAGTACCAAAAGCAAAAGTATAGTTGTTATGCAGAATGTCCCATTTCAAGTTATCAAATAAATATATAATAGAATAAAAGCAATAAAAACAAGAGTTGATACAAGGTCAACTCGGAAAGGCAGACGAGTATTTTTTTCAAATAGGGCCTACTATATATTGTGTGTGTGTGCGTGCGTGCGTGCGTGCGTGTGCCTATTTTTTATTCTTAGGCTTGCAGTGAAAATATCAACAGGGAAAATGTAGATGCACGTACTTCTAGGGTAACATTTCCTCCCACGTGAAAACGTCTCAACACTGCAGTAATAGCTTCTCCACAGTTCTGCATTCCACACTAAATTAATTCAAAAC
>OOFJ01051095.1:2259-12362 GCA_900323375.1 Benthosema glaciale
GCATGGCCATGGAGCCATGGACCTCCATTTAGCGTCTCAAAACTAAAGAATATTTTGTTATTGTTGGATGAGATTTTGTTTGCAATTCTATGCTGTATTGATGTTGGTACTATAGGAGATATAACAGGCAAATATTTCTTTTACATTCTTAAATTGTAAATAAAATAAATTAAAATGTAAATCTACATGATTTACATTAAATTTAGTAATGCATATGTTTAACAAGAGTGTAACATTGTTACACTTTCTACGCTTTCCAGAGTTAAAGATCTATAAGGTTACCAACTCTACATTTTGCCGGAGACCACCTGGAACCCCCTAAAGGACCACTGGTTGAAAACCACTGTTATGGAATTTCAACAACTTGGTGTCTCTCCCTAGATTGGCGCAGATGAAAAGAAAAGCCTGGTGGATAAACTTGTCAACTCCAGCTACGCCGTCAGTGGAATCACTGTGGAGGACCAAGACTTCTACAGGGTGAGTTTCTGATCTCTCTTCTGCATTAACAAAAGTTATGGAAGTCACTCGCAGTTCACACAAACTTGCTTTAACGCGTCAAACCATGTAGACCTGGACAGCCTGCCCTATTCATTCAGTTTCAAATGTAGTCCTTAAGTCTTATGCTGAAATGTCTTCATTTACACTCATCTTGTTCCAAAAATCTAGGTTCCTTTTCAAGACGCTTTGGACCTGGTAAGGACCCGGAAGGTGTACCTGAAAGCAGGCTATGCGTACATTCCTCACCAGGACATTGTCACCATTGTACTCAATGACTTCCGCACCAGGCTATCTAAAGCTCTTGCAGTAAGTGACCCTATCACTACATTACCTCTAATTAAATTGTTGCTGCTGTTTTGTTTTTTGGGGGTGGGGTGGGGGGAGGGTTAAGTGGATTTTTATTGCGCCTGACCGTCTGGTGCGTTGTCCTAATCTACTTAACATGAACAATAAAAGAAAGTGGGCCGCACTCATAAAATGCATGATTAAAAAGAAATCAACGTACATTTTGTCATTTACAGCCACACAACCTTTTTAGGCTGCCCAACGCCGGTTGCATAAAATGGTTTGAGCGCGACCGGCTTTCTTTGATTGTGCTCTAGAATTGATTGATTGAATACTTTATTATCACTTTGCAAAAAAAGAATAAGCACAAAAGAGTACAGTCTAATACACATACAATGCTAAAAGGATTGAACCCAAGAAAGCTTTATGGCATTCCTTGGGGTCCATCATATAAACGAGTACTATCAAAAACAAATATGTACATTAAACAGTTTGGGGGCATACATTTTATGGTGAAAAGGTTGGATTTTACAGGGACCAGTTCCGAATTGCAGCTACCTGTAAGTGCTCTTTTTAGAGCAGCTGTGAAGGAGAGTAGGGGTTCACCCCTTTTGAGCAGCGATTAACCGCTCCATTACGTAGCAATGTGTGTCGGTTTGGCTGGCCCCCTGTGTGCGTTCCTGGGGGTCTGGATGTTCCGGGATCTTTTATAACTTTAGTGGCATAGCAGGTGAAGACACAGTTTCCCTAGTGAAAACTAGTGAAAATAGCAGATTTACAAGCTCACAGCGACTCACTTCATGCCACATTGTGAACAAAAATGTGTTCAACCTACAAATGGACCCATTTCTAGCCAGTGCATAGACCATGATATTGGGAGATTGAGTTACAGCCCCTTGGAACATCGTCTTAAAATATTTTGGTAAACTTAAAGTTTTATGTGAAGAGTGTTCATTCATTTACATAAAAGTGTTCATTTACATAAAAGACAAAATATACAGCTTTAACAGTGAAAGCACAAAATGAGTAAACAATACTGTTTGTTTGGCATCTTTTGACAAAGATGTATTTGCGGCTATCCGCTAATAAAACGCAAAGGCTTGAGAGCTTATACATATTGTCCTTTAATAACGTTTACTTTATACAAGTATAGCTGCCTCCATAATGAGTAATAATAAGAAACCACCAACATATTAACAAAGCAGTACTGTAGCAGAGATAACAACCACAAATTACACATATTGCACATTACGCAAGCAGGGATAAGAACACCACAAAGCTATTGCATAACCCCTGCAGCCTCAGGCAACATTATTAAAACTGTAATTGCGGCCGGCACAAATTAGTTTTTTTAAATGGGCGAGGTTACATTGGGGTAACCTAAATCGTCTATCAGAAGGTACTAAGAAGATATTCTCGTGTGCGTGCACCAGTGCTGACTGCTCAAGCATTGACTGGGGGGGGGTGAACTATCTTATTTTAACTGGGTTAAAAGATAGTAGGCATCACATCACTGTGCACACAACATCCCCCCCCCCCCAATGAAACAAGCTGAAGGACTTTTGTTGTGAAGTTAGACACACTGTATTATCCAATCCGATTTGTTTCCACTAATCTGTGGCCGTGGCTATTCAACAACTATTTGGTTCTTTCAAAAGGCACACTAGAGGAAAGGGCTTTAGCTGCATGAGAAAGGTTATCAAAGCATTTCAGTTGGCAGGCAGATGGAGAGGACATTGTTGGATCAACCAGTGAGTCTGAAGTGACACATTGAGACCAGTCCTTGTTTTCCTAGAGTTCACTGTTCTAGTCTAGTCTACAGGAAGCGTTGTTTCATTTAGGTTTTAGGAGGTTTTCAGTCGCAACTCGCTTTTACCGCTATTAGGGCATCTAGCCTAAGGGAGCGGGCGTTCCCCCGTTAAAATTGTTATTTTGGTGACCATTCTAAATCCCACAGCTCCGCGACACATTATGCATAGGTGTGGTTTGGGCGTTTCAGCAATTAAACCAATCCCCGTGCCACATCCCATTGCCTTTAAGAGACCCCTTATCGTCGCCCGTTATGCCCAGCGTTATATTGTTTCAGCCTTACCCATGACCCGCTGTTGCGCTCAGTGCGCTGACTCCTTTTTTTTCCTCCCCTGCCCCAAGAACACGTATTTCGTTTCAATCATATCACGGTGAGTTTTCGCCAGTTTTTTCCACTTCAAAGTGCTGTGTGGTCGCCAAATATCGATCTTTAATTTGCAATATAGAACATGCGTGTAGGTCATCTCTACGACACGTTATCAAGCCAAACGTAAGGTTCGGGGAATCGCAATCCCAAATGTTTTTGACCAAAATTGCAATTTAGGGGAGAGCGTTACAACACGCCCAAGACCACACCTCCAGTCCGTTGGCATAATAAATGGCGTGCCACGCACCACCAAAATAACATATAGGGGACTTACCAAGCACATGTTGCGGGCAGAGGAACACGACAACCTAGGGCCACGTCTAGGGTTTAGCTGGTAACGAAATTCGAGCCCATCATCTTTTAGAGACCACGATTACTGCAAGTTTTTTTTGTGAGGGTCAGGGTAGTGGGTACCCACCTTAGGGGAGGGAACATGGGGAGAACATGTTTTTGTGAGGGTACCTACCCTGGGGGAGGGAACACAGGGAGAACATGTTTTTTGTGAGGTTACGTACCCTGGGGGAGGGAACACAGGGAGAACATGTTTTTTGTGAGGTTACGTACCCTGGGGGAGGGAACACAGGGAGAACATGTTTTTTGTGAGGTTACGTACCCTGGGGGAGGGAACACAGGGAGAACATGTTTTTTGTGAGGTTACGTACCCTGGGGGAGGGAACACAGGGAGAACATGTTTTTTGTTAGGTTACGTACCCTGGGGGAGGGAACACAGGGAGCACATGTTTTTTGTGAGGTTACGTACCGGAACACAGGGAGAACATGTTTTTTGTGAGGGTACCTACTCTAGGGGAGGGGACAGGGAGAATATGTTTTGTGAGGGCACCCATATATATTTGTTAATGCCATATATAGCCGCATATATAGCCACTACGACGGCAAAGGCCTGATGCAAACAAACTGCTAGTCTAACATTGCTAACAAGTATCCAGTGCGAGATGAGGTGGAGAGACAGAGCAGACTTTTCAGACATAGCCCCTTTATAGCCTACTTTATCTCTGAAGTGTGCACGTCTCCTTGTAGTTTTGTATTCTTTTTCTGAACTTTTCTGTATTCCGGATGTCCGGATTCAATTCTGTGAAGTTTCTCAGAAAGACTGTATGTTTTAGACGTGTCTTTCATAAATCTGCCTTAGGTTACCATTTTAGAAGGTCTTTTCGAATTCGGCCTCAGGTCTGAAGATATAAAAAAAATGTCATTTCAGGATGGGTAGTGAACTGTACCAGCCAAGATATGTTGCTATATCTTTTAATGCATCAGGAGCCATGTGATGAATTAGGTGTCAGTCCTGTTCATCTGACTAAATGAAAACCTATGCTGTGTGTGCACATTTACCTCCAGAGTTAGTTAAAACAGTGGCTGTTGTACTGTGATAAAATGGGGAGATTAATTTCTCATTTATTTAGATTATGGTCTTCAGCGTTTGTTCAGGGCCGAGGACCCCCCCTAGCTCAGAGAGAGAGAGAGCGAGATATGAAGCAGGGACCACTACATATTGTATTCAATTGTGTTGCAGATTAAACATGGCTTCATAGATCGCTTCATAGACTTGTTTGACAGCACTGACATGAGTGTATGTGGGACATATTTTCAGAAGTTCTCAGAATAACAATGTTGGGGTTAAAATGGTTATTGTAAAACAAATATTCTATCACGCAATGATTTGGCCGAGGCCTTGTAGTAACTCTGAGGACCCCCTAGTTGAAGACCCCTGAATTAGATAACAGGTACCAAGACTTCTGTATTTTAACCGATTTGCCGCTGCTAACGTAGAAAACGGATGGTGGTGCTAGTGAGGCTCTCCGAGTCTAGGAAGACTGCAGCCCGTTTAAAGTCAATCGTATTTGAATTGACGATAATGCTCGTTTTGGCCAGGATTTTCTTCACACAGAGGAAGAATAACATGTGGGTCATAGTGGAGACGCACCGTTACATCATCACAACAACAAGCAGGGAAGGGAAGACGGCAAATAGACTTGATACCGTGGCAGTGGGGATTCATTAATAGGGCGGCGAATTAATTAATGTTGAAATGTATTATTGGATAATGCTTTCTACAACATCGTATTCTTTCTATTTGGTGGTTAAGAGTTGAGCAATGCATCCACCAGTGAAGGTAAAATCAAAACATTATGCCAGCACACTCCTTGCCAGAGGTGAATACCTTATTTTATTTTAACCATGTGAATATGACAGCTGGTAGCTTGGCAGAAGGTTTCTATTTGTGGGAATACTTGGCAGTGGAAACTGTCTATCATGCACTATACTAGTATTGCACTGAATAACCCTACTCTGTGGGGAGACCAAATCAGTTATGAATAAAACCCCAGTAAATGGGCGGTGGTGGCTCAGGGGTAGAGTGGCCGGATAGTAACCGCAAGGTTGCCAGGCTCCCCCAGAGTTGGTGTCGAAGTGTCCTTGAGCAAGACACTGAACCCCTAATTGCTCCTGATGCGCTAGTTGGTACCTTGCATTGGTTTCCGCAGCCATCGGCGTATGACTGTGTGTGTGTGTGAATGGGTGAATTGTAAAGCCCCTTGGATAAAGGCTCTATATAAATGCACCATTTAAATGAAATGCAAATATATCGTGGTCATGTCCGAAATACTACGGTGCTCGGGTGGCAGCACAGCCTAGAGTAAAGTACCTGTCCACTCCACTACCGCAATCCCAGGGTTTGAATCCACTGCGGTACTAGCCTGGCATGGCTAAACAAATTTCACCGAGCCGGGCAATTCTTTTTGCAACGGCACATTTGTCTGGATTCCAGGTTTCTGCGGCCCGTACACCTTGACAGATTACGAACCCAATTGGCTTTAGGCCTGTAAGGCTGTCATGATCCTGTATTACAATTGTCTAATGGGAGGGCAGGCGGACCACAGCCCTGTCACTATGACTCGACATCACCATAAACAAACGCTGATGGTTGTCCAGAGCCGGTCCGGATCCGACTACTTTATCTATTATGATCATGAACATATATGGGACAGACTGACTTCACAAGCTTGTGCCTTGTGGCCATGTCCACTATTTTCTTTTTTAAAGGATTTCAAATTGTACAATGATAAAATATGGTCTATTTTAGCAATAGTACTTTTATTTATTTTGATTGTTGCTACCGGTCATTGGGAGTAATATATATAATTTAATTTCTCATATCTTCACTGTGCCACATTTGTTCAAGACACCTAAAAGGCAAACACAAATGTAAAATGTATTTATGTATTCCAATGTTCACCAGCCTGGGGCTCATCAGTGGCAGGTGAGCCTGTAGGCAAGAAGCTCTGGTCCATAGCTCTATTGGTTCTGTGATTCTGCCTTTCAGTAGAGCTATGTGACAATCAGCGTTCACTTTTTGGGGAAAACACGATTGTTTTTCACCGGAAAATCCTACGGGATTTGCGCCTTCTAGCGATATTGCCCAGAGAAAACCTCCATTGAGAATATTTTTCCTCCGGTTAAAAACAATCGTGTTCTGCCCAAAAAGTGCATTTTACACGTGTGGTGGGGGGCTCAGAGTGCTTCCACCAAGGTAAGAAGGCTTTCTAATGACACAAGGTGTTTGTATTTGTGAGTATGTAAACCGATCGTGAGATATCCACTACAGAACAGAGGCTGGTCGCGCCGGGCTGTGCGCGATAACGCTGATTGTCACATAGCTCTACTGCAAGGCAAAATCACAGAAGCAATAGAGCTATGGACCAGAGCTAGGTAAGAATAGCAGTGCAACACAGATATGTGTGGGGACTGTGGGAGTTGTCGTGCTAATTGGCATAACGACTAAATTGGTAGAAGAAAGTGGGGGACGATAATTGGCTACCGTACTCTAAAATTTCCCACTTTGTTGGAGAAATGGTGAGGTCACCGAGCGAACACAGCGCCTGATTGACGTCAAGTTGTCGAGCAGCGTCTCCACCAGTGTAAGTGAAATCAACACATTATGCCAACACACTCCCGAGGAGTGGTGAATACCCCTCCTTTTTTTTTAAATCATGTGAACATGACAGCTGCTAGCTTGGCAGACGGTGCAGCTGTCCTATTTGTGGGAATGCGTATATCATGTATTTCACTGGGTTTCACAGGGTGGGATGGACAAATAAACAAGTGGAATAAAACCCCAGGAACTGAAATAATGCTGCTTTGGTGTAGTGTTGATTTAAAAACCACGACAAAAAATGTCCTTTGACTGTCCCTTTTTCACTGACGAAAACGAAATAAAAAACTAAAGCTATGATGACTAAGACTAGTGATAATTTCATCAACAAATAAAAACTAGATACATTTCAAATGACTAAATTACATTTTGTTCAAAAGACTATGACTAAAACTGAATCGTGATTTGCTGTCAAAATCTAGCTACTTTGGTGGACATATCCCTCATATGCTCTGTGGTGCTGCTGAGTAAAGTGAAAGGACCAGTCAAGCAGGATCAGCAAGCCTATCATCAGGCAGAACCCTTGTATCTCCATTGTTTCACCAATAAATTAATACCCTATTATATACTTTGTTGTATGCCAGTGTTGCTTAAACTACATGAGGATAAAGTTGAAGCTGAGGGTGTTGTGCGTGAGTCTTTCTCTGTGTTTATCAACAAAAATGTAGAAAATGTTGAGTGAGTCACACTGTCTGCTTCTTTGAGCATGTACCAGTATATTTCATCCCATTTTTATCCTATATCTTGGCCTTGAATTCCTCGTACTATGCAGACAGCTAAATTACAGGTCTGAAAAGGCAGTGGGCGCAATTTAAATTATGGCAAAAGAAAGCTTAATGAATCATCAGGCTCCTGGCAATGCAAGCTTACTGTTAATTTTCTTCTCACAGACTCGGTTACATAATATATGCTCCACTACCCGAGAAAACACAATGGAATTCTGTGATGGGGTGAGATGGAAAAAATATAAGTCACTAGTAGAATAATGAGAGGTAGTACATAAGCCACTGTCTAGATACGCCAGAAATTGTTAGAGTTGCCTATGTTAAAATTACAAATTTGCAGTATGTTATTATGGCAACCAGAAAGTGACAGTTTCAAAATGGAAAATGTGAAAGTAGGTCTATTTTATCTTTTTGGACCCTAGTCAACATTGCAAGTGTGTCTTGCTGCAAAAGTCACAAAGTCAGTCTTTTTGGACCCTAGTCAACATTGCAAAGGTGTCTTGCTGCAAAAGTCACAAAGTCAGTCTTTTTGGACCCTAGTCAACATTGCAAAGGTGTCTTGCAAATCACCACTTCAAGTCAGTGTCATCTTACCCCTAATAAGGCTAATATCAACAGAATAAGCTGCCTGCCGGGAACAAGTTGTTTACTGGCAGCACTGATTCCTGATTCAAAACTGAAATTGCCATCACACTCATTAACCACACCAATGCTAATGCATGCTCATTATTCACAGCGATGCTCAACACCAGCATAGAAATATGCAAACTGACCAGTGTTCAAGGCAAGTTGCTGGATTTGTTAAAAAAGGTCATTGAATGGGATGTATTTTATAACAATGACTTGCCAGGAAAATAAATATCGTCTATTATGTGATCGATGCCCCATATACTGCATACCACAACATTATTTTTCAATTTTTTGAAAGATTTTTGGGACAAGGAAGGGTTAAAACGTGAATTGATTTGACGTACTGTAGTTACACTACTAGGATGAATTATTTGTTGTTTTGTTCATTGAAATGCAGAACAAATACCTATTTTCCCATACGCTGTTCAAGTATGCATGCCGAGAATGAGAAAGAATAACTGTTCTGATGGTTTAAATATGCATTGGTTGCAGTGGGAGAGCGGTCGTCACATTGAGGAAAATATTCCCACTTCGTCGGTGGCATTGATGAGGTCGCTCCTTGTGAGCAGCCTGTGCTTTTCCCTCAAGACACTGACTTTGTTATGGATGTATTCAGTCTCAATACACTGTAGATTGTGAATTCTAATTATTTGTCTGTGCAGTGTTGAAATATTAACAACATGAACCCTAACATCCCTATCCTAGGCATGTCATAATAGGCGAACTGTACACGCGACAAATGGGCAAAAAACTACATTCTTCAAGATTATATAATTTTCCTCTGTATTGGGAAATGAGTGCGCTCAGACTATTTTGCATACCGTAGAAGAATATATTGCAATAATGTGTGGTTGTCAAAAAGATGCAAAGACACCCTTGCAGATCCCTCACGGCACACCAGTGTGCCTCACCGCTCTGTTTGGGAACCACTGTGGTACAGAGTATGTATGTATGTTAATACATTAGAAATAACACAACTGTGGTGGTTGTAGTTTGGTCGCTCGGCTCCTCTATTGAGAGATTTAAGCCCCATTTACACAGGCAGAAAATCCAACCTTAATCTGATCTGTGCCATATACAGATGATTCCATTTTATTTTCTATTTTTCTTTAATAGGCCTAGCACAAACAAGTGACATGGAATCCGATTATTACAAATGAGACTTGAGTCACTACAGAGGTGGTTTTCAAATCCGATTTCAGGAGATTCGTCTCAGTCTTAACGCAGTATCCTGATACTAAATCGGATTCCATGTGATTTGTTTGTGTTTAGACTTAAATAAATCAGATTCCAATCTGAATGTGGTAGATCTGATTCAGACTATTTAGCTGCCCGTCTGTCTGAACACAGATCTGTGACAGATCCGATCTGGTCACTTGCAAATGCAGTGTGAATGGTCGGGCCAAAAGATCAGATTTGAATCAGATTTGACTGGATGTGACTGCAGTGTAAATGAGCCTTTGATGCTGTGGTCAGGTAGAACAACTACTGGTTGACAAGCTGTATAGCATGATGGTCAAAATGCAATTTCCGGTATATCCTCCGCCCTGGATTCACATGCAGATCCGACACAACAAAGTCTGACATGCGGAAACAACGGTCGGACATGCGCTGTTCCTGTGCTTGCGGTTATGGTTAGGTTAGGGTTTGTTGAGGTGCGTTGCCGTTCTAATGACAGTTGGACCAATATGTCGTAACGCAATTGACTCTAACCTGGATTTCTTGTGCATAACTGAGAGTTGGCTGAACAGCAATGTCTCGACTGACCGAGTTAACGTACCTGGATATACATGTTTTAGGAAAGATAGAACAGGGAAAGCAGGGGGAGGTGTTCTAATCT
>OOFJ01051114.1:0-10343 GCA_900323375.1 Benthosema glaciale
GGGGGGTTCTGCGTGTGGTTAGGGTTAGGGTTAGGGACAGGGTTAGTAATGCAGCAAGTCGGAATGGTGGTGCGTCGGAATAGCGGGCTTCGGAATGCCAGCGTGTAACCTGTGGTAGGGTATAACTATACTTGACTATACTCGACTGTTACTTGCTTTGTTTTACACTGCACATAGGAATATAGGTCACCATAGCGATGTCCAACCCGCTGTGGATGAGTGCTGAGCAATGCTAAAGTTAAAGCTAATGCTAAAGCAAAAAAACGTCCTGAGAACGATCTATTTTCACCTATACAGTCCAGTAAAACTATATAGAGTACATTGCATTCCTATAATGTTTTAGGTGAGAAATAAGTCGTACGAGAATATTGATTCTTAATTCATGGCTTGTTTAAAAGTTTGTTAACAGTATTCCGGAGCTTCTATACAGTTGTAGGGCAGTCCGTTGTGATGAAAATGATGACTATTCTCTGACCAAACTAGTCTGCAGTGGATTTTGTTAGGCCTATCATCACCTCAGCTGGTAACAGGTACATTTGCCTAATGGAAAACTAAAAAGGCAAGTAGATGTTGAATCGAGTGGGGCCGGCCGGTGCCATGCAGTGGAAAAGTGACTATAGTGAGTGTATGGTGCTCTCGGTCACGTTGCAACGCAGCAGCATGCCCTGAGACCTGCAAAATAGATGTCTCAGATATCATCATGCTCCTCGACATCGCTTTAATAGACGGAGAACAAACAAGGGATTCCACAAGCCAGTTCTCAATTCATCCCCGACTTTCTCAGAGAGGAGAGACAGGGTGTAAACACAGAGATGCTAAACGAGAGGCGAGTGAGCCTCCGCTTACTTTATACACTGTCACATCCTATCTAAATCCCCTGCTCTCTGACCGACCAAGAAAATGCACAGGGCCAATTCCCCCCGTCTCCCACTGCTACTGTATGTACATTAGCTGTGGAGGTACTTGTTGCCAAAAGCACAGTCACGCACAGATATGAACCCAGTGCTGCATCCGTGGAATACTGATGTTTGAGACATGAATATTCCAGGCACGGTGGCACAATCGGTAGTGATGTCGCCTCTCGGCTAGAAGGTCCTGGGTTTGATTCCCGCTGGCGATACTGTGGGCACTGTGGGGTGGGGTTGGCAAAAGGGCCTTTCTATGTGTTGCGCTTGCATGTTCTCCCTGTGATAGGTACTAGTTACCCTCACAAAAACATGCAGTAATCCTGTTCTCTGAACCGCCTCCCCCTGGTCAGCCGGGGGAGGCCTTCCACACGCTACTTCCAACGAGCGAAACTCTCCCCTATATCAGGTGAAAAAAAGCGGCTTGGACTCCTCATGCATTGAAGGAAGCATGAGGCCAGTCCGTTGCTCTCCTCAGGTTGGCAGAGAGAGTTTAGAGCCCAGGATTACATTAGATAATTGACACTGGGTGAAAAAATGTATTACAAAATCGTGGGCTAAAAAAATATATTTTTATATATAATATATTAATTATAATAATTAATATATATTTTTGTAATTGGTCATGTTTTCAAAGTCTCCTTGAGTCGTTGTAATCTGTGGGAAGTATATGTCTCTGATGTCTTGGTACAATGGACAGATGGTTAGGAAGTGTAGCTCGGTTTCCACTTCATTTTGTGTGCACATACAATGTGACTCATGAACTGTACAATTGAGGACAGATACGTGAAGCATAATGTCTTTGCTCAAGTGTGTCATTCCCTTGAGGGGGATTAACTTAATTCTATTCCATGGTTAAAACCATCTCTGAATTTCAAATGCCTTTGTTTCTAATCTACCCATGGGCTCACCGGCTAGGTGCTGTCCAACTCTGTGAGACAATAGATGACAGACATTGCAGCTGACTCTTTCTAAGTTGAATCTGGCTAATGTCTGTGTGCAGCTGTCTGGCTAATACTGCTGGAATAAATCACAGATGCCTCATTTGGAAATTCAGCCCAGCAGGCAATCGCTCCAATCACCAGCCTGTATATAGCTACTGAGTGGAGCTAATGGTAACTGCTGCAGTGATTGCTCAGCTGTACATTATTATTACTGAAAATATGTTAACCACTTAAACCCTATACACAGTATAGTGAACATAGCCAATCTACAAGGTCCCAGCCCATCACAATATCACATTTAGATCTGCTATTTTTGTAATTGTGGATTTTCTTTTTGCCTATAATCATGACATTCCCAAAACAGGATGTCAGAGTATGTTTTAACAGCGGGCGACAGCCAGACGAATTTTCCGGAAGTGCATTATATGTCTATGCGATCAGCGGTAATAGCAGGCGAACAGGCGATGGTTGAAAAGTGGGAGGAGAAATTTCGTCCGAAAAGATGAAAATAATTCATCTTTGGGGCGACATCGGGCGACATCGTCCGGCGATAGTGGGCGACTTAGGCAATATCCAATGAAATTCAAGTGTTCGCTCGCCGCAGGTGTTAAAACGCACTGTTAGGTTGAAAGTGTTCTTAAGTTGTGACACATGTATCCTCTATAAAGCAGATACGACTCCTTTGTCATGAACAAAATCAACGGAAATGTGAACGGCTCAATAAGAATGACATGAACACGGAGGTATTGTCAATGTTATGCTACACAGAAATGCTTGGTTTAGGCGTCGCCTACCTGTCCCTCCAGGTCGAATGCCAGGCAGGCGATGCCGTGTGTGTGCATGTCCTTGAGGATGGACACGGTCTGCACCGTGTAGGAGTCCCATACGCAGATGTACGGTTCCTTGCCCACCTGTCCTGTGGCCACCAGCACACGCTCCGGATGCAGCGCTAAACTGTACAGAGGGAGAAAGACAGACGTTATTCACATGGAATAGACGGCAAAACCTGCTGTGTGGCACGGAACGGTAAAAAATATTTTAACATTGATGCCGGATGCCGTCTGACGTTACCGACGCCTGTTCCGTCCTGTTCCGTTTACCGTTCCGCTCCCATCCACTAAAACGGATGCCGCTTGGAGCCTATATAAATGCAGATATATCGCAAAAATAACCAGTTAACTGAAAGCTTTTAATACCTCTTGCGTGTGTATGCGCGACTCTGCATGTGTGCGTGCGTCTGTGCATGTGCATGTGTGCATGCGCGCATGTGCGCATGCACGTGTGTGTGTGGATGGGGGTGATACATGTTATGTTCGTGGCCACATAACTATGAATAAAAGGGGCAGCTTTATCCCTCGGAGGTGACATGGTTCAGTTAACCTATTCATGCTCAGATAGATTCACGTCTCTGCTTCCTCTATGCCTGCTGGCCACTGAAGATGAGAGCTTAATTTACGTACAGGCCACAGACGTTGGTTTTGAATCGCTCAAACTGTTCCTTTGCCTGTGCTTTGCCCCTAGCTGTCACCTACCCAAATTGCACATTGACCTTTATTATACTTTTAAAGCTATGTACTTAAAAAGTTTTTCTTAAATTCATTCGTTCCATCTCTTTTACAGCTTATGTAAAGCACTTATACAGTTACAATTGCACTTGTGTGTATGAAAATAAACTCGCCTTACATTACACTTGGGCTTGCCTAGCATCGCCAGGCATATGATTATTACATAATGCCTCATCCCAGTCCATCTGTACAACTCACCCCCAAACCATACACATACATACCTACAGTACAGTACAACGGTTCCCACACTGAGCAACAGCCCGTCGTACAAAGCCTCCCGACCCCTCCCCCCCAAACCCAGCAGCTGCCCGTCACGTTTCCCAGCAGGGCTGAGTGAATCACTGGGCAATTCTCTTCTACTCTTGCCTCGTCCTGGCCTATATATTATATTTCATGCTGCGACGGACCTCCTTCCATTATAATCAAGCCGCCCTTTATGCCAACTGCACTCTGGAATGTTTAATCCTGACGTGTTCTCAGACAGCAGGCCAGCGTAGTAGAGGTTTTGCGGGCCAGGCCGCAGCCACTAGCACGCTGACTCAGATCAGCTCACGAAGACCTGGCACTCACCCACATCTGAATCTCACACTCTCTCTCTCTACACACAGCAGACATTGAACTCTTCCACCTCCAAAAATCACTCAAAATGCATAATACTTTTGTGCATCTCCGTCACACTCCTTCACACATTTCTCACACATCCCCTTTCTCTCTCCTGTGTCTTTCTCACTTCCAGGTTAGCGCCATAAAAAAAGCCATATTTTATTCCTCTCGCTCTCTGAAAATGTTCATTCTCCGTCGTACATCGACCTCAGACACCAAAACCAGCCCATGTCCAAGTTTACACGCTGTGAGTTTGTAGATCGACTATTTTCGGTGTGTTACGCCATCATGCGATGAAGTATAAATCAGCCTTAGTGGTCACACCTGCCTTTTAACACCTCAAAAGTGCCAGTGTGTCATCATCATTGCCGTTCTAATTTGAACAGATTATTCAAATTGCTATTTTAGCATGATGATGAGACCTGGGTAATAGGCTTGATAAGAGGGTGTGTATCAGCCAGCGTCTTCTTGGCTCTTACAGGGGAGGTTTATACTCTGTATCTCCAGTATCCCCCCCTAGCCCTACACCCTTTTGTTTTTTCCGCTCCCTTCCCCTTTCTGCGCTGAACACTCCAATCCAACCTGGCAGGATTCCTAGTCTTTCTCCCTTATATGAATTATATAATGAAAGCAAAGCAGCTAAATATAGTATTCAGAGGAAGAGAATCTGATTAGGACTCTTTTAGATAGCCAGCCAGATGGTTACCACACAGCTAAATGCATTCTATTATAGTTCCATCATCTGATCAATACAACAATTACGCAAGACTGATTGATATCACCAACACCAATTCAATACATCTACACTCTAGAGTATATGACACATTAATTTTGTTTTAAGCCCTACTGCAAGCATAATGAGGTGAATCAATCACATCCACCACTAAAAACTATATATATAATATTCCAGCCTTTAAGTTGCACCAAGCAAAACTGCGTAATATTTTGGATCTTCATAAAAAGAGACAGTTCATTAGATGTTAAACAGCTTGTGACTTTCTACACTTCATATTGGTTCAAGATGATTATCCAAGTAAGCTTATTGGATGGAATTGCATAGAATGCATAAGGCATATCCTATGCCCTTTGTGCCTGAGATAGGAGATGTGCAGTATGTGCCCTTTGGTCTGCTAAAATGAGATGCATCTTTCAATAACATTTCAATTTGTTCCAGCAACTGGTAAATGTCTCAACTAATGTGTTGCAAGTTCACAAATCTCCTGTTTGATGTAGGCTACAGATGTTTGGCTACACATTATACACATTTGCTCTGGATACAGATCTAATGTTTGCTTCTGCCTGCCAGGTTCAGAATACCCCTTAGACCAGAAGGCTCTCCATTAAATTCCAAAAGCAGAGTGGCTCGGTTCACAGACTTATTTTTGAGTGGTACTAGCTACTCCTATAGACAGCAATGTGTGTCCCTGGCTGGCTGTTAAGGACTTGTGGAAAACTTTACACACTATTAAACATGTGGACTGACGCATTACCTGGGTTACATCATCTTCTGATACTTGAATGTTTTGACATGAAATAATAATCCCGTACTGTGTAGTGTTTTGTTTCATTAGCGCGAGCGTGTCAAAATAGGCAGCGGTGGCCGAACGGTTAGGGGAGCGGTCTTGATACCGGAAGGTCCCCAGTTCGAATCCCCAGACCGGCACGTTAAAATTACCACCGCTGAAGTGCCCTTGAGCAAGGCATTGAACCCCTACCATGAAATGTTCTATGAAATATGCAGGGTCTGGCTGTAAATAAGCATCTCGAGCTTAGTCCATTCACCCTGGGTAAATAAAGAACTTTGCTTTATACTGTAGCTTGTTGTTGTTACGCTGCTACAACTGCTCGATTAACACACACAAGCGGTAAATACCAAGGATTCGACAGGATTTTACCTTCTACTGAGTAGAAGGCAGACTCTGGTCCAATGTGTTGCTTCAAGAACCCCCAAATTATCAGATGATATATTATAATTTTGTTAAAACATATGGCACAACTCGCAAACTCTTTCCGATCAAAGCCAGACAATATCAATATCCAAATTGCACGTCTTGCCTCCAGGGACTTTGTACTTATGGTTTGGTATTGTCCAGAAGTAATTTTTTCCCCCCCAAGGCCATTTGCACTCTAATCTCTGGCAAAAAGACTAAAAAAACAGACTATATGACTGCACATAATTTGTCGTGCAAGACCATGTATGTTGTACTGTTGTACACCAGTCACAAGTGGCAGTTTAAATTTTGTTATATGCACAGTGGAATTACGTAGTAATTGTTGCAGCGACGAGAGAACAGTGACGTAGCCAATGACGAATGAACCACATCATGAACCATTATAAATGGGTTAGGGGGTGGCGCGAGTTTGCATCGTTAAAGCATAAGGATATAATTCTAAGTAATTTAGACATCCTTTCAGTCCGGACCACTCAGACTATCAATTCTCAATCTATTTATCTCTCTCAAGCTCACCCCTTTCGTAGACGACCGAACCGAACCCTTCAGGGCGATAGCGGCTACAGTAATGAATCAAGGCTTTTTATTCTATTCCATTTTAGATTTTGGAACCGCATCGCTTCATGTCATGGAATACTGTAGGCCTACCAGGCTCACCTTTGGTTTTATTGGTGAATGATGGTTCTTTATTGAAATGTAGCATACTCTCCAAAAATGGTGAGTATGGCTGACCTAACAGCCAAATAAATGATTGTTCAATGCTGGCAGGACACACATTGTCTGCAGAGACACACACCAGTGGTAATTTACTTTTCTGGATGTTCATGATGTGGAATGACAAGTGGTGCAAAACAAACACACCGTAGTTAATGCTGTTGAAAGCAGAAAGCACTATACTGTAAATAATTGTATTGTTGTCCTGTGGGATGGGTCAGTATTGTGTTTATCATTGTTCTGTGAACTGTGCTCCTCTCTGTATACTAAAATAAAACCTGCTGAGTGAATTAATGGTCCCTGGAGAATAAACCCTATTGATTTCCGTGACCCCTCTAGCGCAAATCACACAGCATGTATCTTTTTATATTTTATTATGGTACTTTATTTTATCTCACTTTAAAGCTTTTGCTGTTAGTTACAATGTGCTAATGCTTTAAGTGAATATGGATATACAATCCCCCCCACCCTATGCCCTAATTCTGGCATAAATAACCTTACATTGTCCGATTCTTTCATTTTTTAGTGCCACTTAGTGAGAGTGCAGGGCTATAATAATGGCAATATCAGTCGATTCAAACCGCTTTGGTCCGGTTGGGTGTAGCTGGGAGGGCTTTTAGAGTTTATATCAACTGTAAACACTGTCTAAGATGATAAAGATATGTGGCCAGAGCCAGTCTGATTTGAACCAGACATACTTTGTCTGATCTTAATGTAAAAATCACACTCGTGTGAAGTGCGGGCGCTCTTATCATCATACGTCATCATCATACATCAGCTCATTCTGGCCATTCACAATTTGCGTCCTCACTTTTGTCTTCAATGTTTGCTAGTGCCCCTCAAAAATAGATGAGTATTGAGATGATATTATAGATCTAAGCCAGGGTTGATTCACATTCTCCAACACACAGCAGTTATCTTTTTAGTTATTGCCTACGCTACGGCAGATTATAAAGAGGTAGTGGATTAGGACATTTCTAAAGGTCTGTGCACTACTATAGACTATCTCTACACTAGGCTTCACATCATCGTCATTTTAATCCAGCTGCTAATAATCCACTATCTAAAGCAAGTGTGCACAACTAAAAATAGAATAGCCATAATGAAATTCAACAGAGGTATAGACCCTCTTTGTAATAATAGAGGATGCCCTTACAATATATTTAACAGAATGGTTTGGATTTCAAATACTTATACACAGTAGAACTAGCTTCTCTAGTCTTCTTTTACACAAAGGAACCACAACTTTGTCTGAATTACATGCTATCTCCATCCATGAGCTGTTTACTTGATGGTTAAATCTTAAATGAGGTTAAAGTGCTGTTTTAGAACCATCTTCTCTGTATAGTCACCTATTACACAAGTTCGACTTAGAATGTTTTTACTTTGTCTTTGAGTGGTGCAACCACTCCTGTAGACAGCTGTGTGTGTGGCTGTGTTCCTGCCTGGGTACCTGTGTCCCTGCCTGGGTACCTGTGTCCCTGTGTCCGAGCACGAAAATAGCGTTTGTTCACCACCAACCACACACAGACACAGAGACACAGAGGCCAGGGAGGAGAGCTTGCACAGCACAGCACAGCACAGCACAGCACAGCACAGCACAGCACAGCACAGCACAGCACAGCACAGCACAGCACAGCACAGCACAGCACAGCACAGCACAGCACCACTCATTTCAGACGGGTCTGATTTTTAACTCAAGACACGTTTTCTTCAGTAAACACTCCCGCATTTGAGCTAGACAGATCTCTAGTCTTTTTATGGGGTTCTAGGTTCTGCGTGTCACAATCCATGAGCCAATTGAAGTAGGCTGCTGCGTACTGTAGTTGCATGACTGAAGATCTGACTGAATTATAGCCTTTTTCACAGGCAGATTTGTTGATGTTTGTGCGTGCGTGCGTGCGTGCGTGTGTGCATGCTGCAGAGTGTCTTGGCAGCTGAAAGTGTAAGATTGCATAAAGAAGGGGACAAACTCTTTCAATTTACCAATGTCTTACAGAGCCCTTCTTATATAATGGGTAGGGTAGAGTCACATCACATCGATGCGATTCTGCTGATTGGAAGAGACATACCTACTGCTGGTAACTGTGTTAAAGTGATTCATTGCTCAATCAATATTCAATGGGTTGTATCATGCTCTTAGCTGTATTTGGCAAACAGTGGTATCATAACAGCAGCATGTCTGCTAACACTTAAAGATTCAAGCTCTTTTGTGTTACATCTTGAGAGCTTGTAGATTTGGCTATTTACAGCAAAGAGGATTGATGTATACTAGATGGAAAATCACACTCATGTAAAGTGAGGGGCACTTACATCATCTTGCATCAGTAGGAGGAGACCAAGAACGGACAACTGGGGGATTCCAGTAATTGAAGATTGTAAGTGGTTAAGGATAGTAGGTAGCTAGTAGTGCACTACTTTCTTCTCCATTGGTATACCCACACCCGTTATTCTAAATCACTGTTTCCCAAAGAGTGGGTCAGGATCCATCCACACAGTATGTGGGTCATGCACCAATATGGGTATTTTTTCCGTTTCCTACAAAAATAATCACAACTTGTCACCAATTTAATAAATGTAATAATACAAATAAAGAATAATTTCTGTGAATAATTTTACTAGTTAGGATATAATTTCTTTTTTTGGGTCTTGAAAATTCACTATAGTCCATAGTAATGTGTAAGAGATGGCCCAATGGGAGCACCCACCATTTTTCTTTAGAGGTGCCAGCCCCTCCGCCCATCCACACACAAAAAGCTGTATATAAATAAAGTATATACAAAATCGTTTGTTCACATCATTCACAGAGCACAGCGAGGAACTCCTGCCTGCCAGTCTGACATGTTTATTTTTGTTCTCACCACAAACACTACTGTACTACTGTACATGCATGACTCGGACTCTGACAAGCTACGGTACAGTAACTCATCGGTAGCTGAATAAAACACTTGAACAATACTGAATGGCTGTGCATCCTGACCACATTTTGTTCACTTTCAATCTGCACTATTTTTGAGGGGCGCTAGACAATAGACGCCATAGACAATAAAGAGAAATCTAATGTTTGTTTTGAGGCATTAAACAAAACATTATCAACCGTTGCTTAAACAAACATGTTGTAATTGATGTTGTAAGATGATAAGACACAAACATAAAATGCCATTGATAAAGAATGGCCTCTCATCTCATTTTGGCCAAGCACAAGCTGTGCGTGCGCCCACAGCGTCCCCATCGGAAATCCAACCCAGGACCTTCTAGCTGTGAGGCGACAGCGCTACCGACTGTGCCACCGTGCCCCTGTAACCGTAAATATCTCTGCACATAAAACGAGCAGGCCATTTTAATATGAGCCCATCTTTATTTCCTGTGTCTGGATCATTCTCTCGTTGATAGTATCATCAACAAAGCATGTCATAAATCACATAAATCAGGATTATCCAAGTAAGGAATGCAAGTAGAGATGGGCGTACAGTAAGTAAGCTGTGGTGTATAACATGCAATGACCATGAAGGAAGGCTGACAAGCAGAAATGAAGGAGGCACCTGGAAATTAGATCTCATGAACAAATGAAGAGAAAGGCGAGATACGACTGGGGGGCCTCCCTCTGGGTATCATACGGCGCCATGTGTTTCACCTGGGAACGATCCCCCCTCCCCCACA
>OOFJ01051161.1:5118-17489 GCA_900323375.1 Benthosema glaciale
ACACACAATGCTTCCTCAGTGATGATGACACGGTTCAATATGCTTGCATAACCATTTTTTGTCAGCCTTTGAGGCATATTGAACCGTGTCATCATCACTGAGGAAGCATTGTGTGTGTGTGTGTGTGTGTGTGTGTGTGTGTGTGTACTGAGCCTCGGGATATATGAGAGGAATGGAGTGTAATTGTAGCCTGTGCTAGTCTGTGGTTGGTGGCTGTGTTTGTAATGCTGTGGCAGGGAGGCGTGTGTTTAGTATACATGTGGTCGTGTTCATCTAGATAAACCCATCAATCAATCTGAGACTCTTAAGTAACTTGGTACCTTAAAGATCCAGTAAAATGTTATTGTCGCATATCAATGTCAGGGATGTCTTTTATCAGCTTCACATGTTTTCACCTTCATCTTTAAGCTTCAGCCGTTCACGGCGGTTGTTTCGCAGCTCTTTCGTTGATAACACCGTCCAGCTCTGGAAGATTTAGATTTAGAGATTTAGAGCGGCCATTGAAAATGCATAAGGCATCTTTATGAGCTGCTACAGCGACAGCCTCACTCTTCAACAACAGACCGACTGACTTTTGATGAGAATTCATTGATTCTCCACCAATGAAATATAGTATTCAATGGCCTAATGTTTTACCAGAATTTCGAAAACGGCTTTCATATTTACTACCGGCAGGGTAGTTTTCTTAAGGGCCATTGGTCATAAGTTATGTATATTATGGCTGCACAGAGAAGAAACAGGCACTGGAAAAACATCAGTGATCGAGAGGCATAGCGAGCTCAATGTTTTTCCCAAACTGTCATGCGCCTTCGGAGGTATATGTCAAAGTGTATTTCTGAGAAGTCCCACACCTCCCATCTAAACCCAACATAGCTTCCAGGGCTCTTGGGGGGGGACCATCCCTCTCGGGAGATCCCAGCCACGGTGTCTCAGATGAGGCTGAGTCAGCCTGCCGCATCCCCCGAGAGTCTTCCTGCAGTGGCTGCCTGGAAGGAAGGGCTTTCTCAAGTGGAGCTAAAACACTTTGTCACAGCGAGTGCCACACACACACAAACACACTCGCTATTCCCCCAGCTCATCTGAGACGGCACATAGCAGGTATTATTTGCTGACTAGAGGAAAGAAGGTTTAAACAAAGCTACTCTCGAGGAGTCGTGCTCGAGGGTGACCATGCTGCGCTGCATTGCGTCACGCAATAGAGGCCAGAACCAAGCATGTTCGATTTGTTTGAAAATCGATTTCTTTTTTATCATGCCGTGTTGTGGATATGAGTTCCATGGACCGCCGCATGAAGTACCTTATAATTACTGCTACTATAAAATGTCACATATACTGTACTGTTTGCTTCAAGCATAGTTGGTGAGGTGGAATTGGAATTGAGGATTTGTTTTATTACCAGCTTCAACAGTGCACCGTGGCTGGCAAACAGTGCCAGTGGCATTGTTTTCACCCTGTTAGTCTGTCTGTAATCTCTCAAGACAACGCCTGTGGCATTGTTTTCTAACCTCACTCCCCCAGATTGCAGAAGCTTGCTTCACACTCGTTTTTTGCGTCTGGTATCTCTCCAACCCAATTGCTGAAGAAGGCGGGTCGCGAGACATGGCCAAAGTGTTTTCGGGGGTCCCCAGCCAAAGATGTTGAGAACCCCTGCTCTAGAGGCCAAGTTTGTAGATGAGTTTGGTCTGAGCAATGGCACCAAAAGTAGGGGTGCCATTGCCTTCGGCCTGGTGGAGACAAAGACACTGGCTAGCTGCAGTACATGCACATTTAGAATATTGCTACAACATGCCAA
The DNA here is from genome assembly GCA_900323375.1 of Benthosema glaciale. NCBI lineage: Eukaryota > Metazoa > Chordata > Actinopteri > Myctophiformes > Myctophidae > Benthosema > Benthosema glaciale. Next base: position 6,911 of record OOFJ01051161.1, read on the forward strand.
CAAGCTTCCAGTGAACATTTCTCAGCAAAACTAATAATACAATCAACACTACACAAACACACACTGCCAGTGCCAGATACAATAATATCCCCCTTTTACCACGAGCTTCAAGCTTGTGCACACCGCTCCTTCAAATGGCTATGTGTGTCCGTTTGTCCGTATGTACCTCTGTTTAGAGTAGGACCTACTGACCACCTTATGACCTATTGACCCCTGCAGATGCCGGGCCATTCACACAAAGCACTCCCCCATTGACCACTGCAGCGCACACACACACTGCACACACACACAACACTGCACACACACACACACGTGCGCACGCACGCACGCAGTAAAGTATAGCAATAAAAGCATAGTAGCCCCGCTCAGTTTGCACATGTGCAATGTTTTTCCTGATGTCCCTAATTTGGGCATCATGATCAGTCATTATGGGTGAACGTATGAAATGTAAGAAAACATTCCTCACGTGTTTTGTGAGCTTGTAGATCGGTTTTATGTACCAAGTGGTTGTGGTCGTCTCTGTTGTTCAGAGGGAGTTGGTTGGTATGCCTGTTGGTGATGGTGTCGTCTTTTGTTGAAAGTCGTCCAAGGCCCCGCAAGGCGAAAATAAATGACCTCATCGCAGTAAAGTGCAGCTTTCAAGCCTTTCCACTCCTTGCAGTTTTACTTTTGGAAAACAACCAGGAATGTTCTCTCCCACAGCACTCTTCACTTTTAGCCTATCCTTTTCATCTTTTGTTCACCTCTTGCTACCTATTGCTGCTTCCTCCAGTCTTTTAATGTGTACCATTCTGGTACGTCTCATTTCTGCCGCCCAAATTATACTATAGCACATCACTCATGCTACATCTAATCTTATCACTTTAAGTTATCAGCGTCAAGCACTTAGCCCATCACCTCACATGCCCTTAAGTTCTACACCTGTTCTGTGTTATATGTGTCTTTGAAACGTGTACAATACATCTTCTGGTAGGGCCTCTTATCCTTGAGAGTGTGAAGGATAAAAAAGATGTGTGACTATGGGTGTGAGAGAGAGAGAGAGGGAGAGAATGAATGAAAGTGTGTGTAAGAAAGAACTAGAGAAGGGAGCGAGGTGTGGTGTGTGTGTGTGTGCGTGCGTGCGTGCGTGCGTGCGTGCGTGCGTGCGTGCGTGCGTAAACCGAGCGAAAGAGCGAGACTTTCTGCTGATCAGCAACCTTGTCCAATTATCTTGGAATGCCACCTTGTAAAGCACATTCAATAACTACCATACCCCCTCTCACTACGAACAAATATAGACACACACGCACACGCACACACACACACACACACACACACACACACACACACACACACACACACACACACACACACACACACACTCTTCTACTCTGCATGCACTTCCGACCTCGTCTCCCTAATGAAAGCGCAGTGCCAAGTGTTTGTTGTTACAAAGAAGGAAATTAAAACCGAGAGATGCAGTTGGTTTCAATAGAGCCTCGCCTGCTATGGTCTATAAGGCCATTGATTCCTAAAGCTTTATGGACTTAGTCTTTGCTAAATATCAACCCACCCACCGAGATGCTGGAAAGATCACACTGTGGGCGGTTTCTCTGGCCTGATTTTCAACATCGAGTACGCTCCGTTTCAGCTGATGCTGCTCATGGAGATGGGACCGGGTCACTGGCGCGCTAGCTGTGTACACTACTGTATTGTCGTGACAAGTTGTATTTGGGTCACATATTTCATGTGTTATTGATGTGCGCTGCGCATAACTTATAGCACAGTGGTGGCCACATGTGAACCATGGAAGTAGGGGCACAGGCCTAAGGTTCCGACATACTAACCCAAGTGCGACAGACAGTCATTAGTCCGACACCCTACTCCAAACCCTAACCTAACCCTAACTTCAAGCACAACACAACGCATGTCGGGCCAACGCATGTCAGGAGCAATGGGTGATTTCTTTGTGCGTGTCAGACTTAGTGTGATGGATAAGCGTGCGCACCGCGGAAGTAGGGGATGCTACACTGCTGCTAAGCTTTCTCAAGGCCTCAGGGTGTCGCTAAGGGTAGGTCATTTTTACATCATTATTTGTAATTGTTATTTTTTGTTTTCTTTCTTCTTTTGAAGCAATGTAAACCTCTCAAAGAAAGCCACATGGGGACTTTAGTAATTCACTTAATTGATTTACTTTATTTCAGGAGAAAACCTAAACCACTGGTCCTCTGCCTTACAATGCTGGGTCTAGAGACCCTCGGGGGTCCTTGAGGGTCTATCAGGGCCACGGGGGCCCCAACTAAATAGACCTTGCAGTAAGCCCCTCCTCAAACTGCTATGGTCCAATCACAGCTAAGCATAACATGTGATGGACAAGCCTCTCCACCAATAGTTTTCCTATATGCTATATGATTAAACATTGTTTTAAAAAAGAAATGTCACGCACATATCTTTCCAGTGCATATGGCAGGCTTTGTTGACAGATTTGGAAGAGATTTTGAACGTCTGGTCCCAAAAATGAACCAGTATTTAATGGGTAATGTCCATGATATTTACATTGGAATGAATGAGCCCGGCTGGAAAGTGTCCTACCATGGGGAGAGGGCGGGGCTTACTGCAAGGTCTATTGGTGAGATTTAAAAACCAAACGAACCCTTACGGATAACCGTGTAACGGGTAACAGGACACCGTCGTACTAGGATGGAGTATAATAATTACCGGTTGCATCAGAGCGCCGGACCTCCACGTGCAGCCAATCTACAAAACATTTCTCGCTGCCACACGCCCCCTCAGACATTACCATATGAAGATACGAGCGTTAGGAATTATTTAACATAAATCTTTACTCTTTGCAAGTTGGAGACGTGCAGGAATGTGCACATGTGGTGGTGTGTGGCTTATGCTTGCTAATGCTGTATCATTACCTGCCTTGGCAAGAATTGAGGACAGCCCATCAAAGAGGAAATGAACCCCGCCAAGTCTATCCAATCTCTTAAAGGCTACATGCAGCTACTAGCGGGATCCTGGAGTGGTATTCATACTTTGTGCTAATTAGCTTGTCAACAAGGCAATGCTTTCCCCTTGATCACAGCTTGAGAAGAAATGGGTTCAAGTTCCACTGTGTCCTCTGCCAAGCTAAGTGTTTGAAAAGACATCAGACTCCCCAAAAGTAGCCAGCCCCGTCCGTTGAAGAACTTAATTTGCCCTTCAATTAGGGAAAAAATACCCCCTGCTGAAACATTGCTTTTAAGAAGCTATCACAGCCATGAGTAAATAATCCTTTCATTTAATGTGGGCAGTATCAGTTTGTGGCCAGTTTACACATACTGGCAATCAAATTCTTACAATCTTTTTTTACTGTGCAGTTACATACAAACTCAAAGCCACACATAATACTGTATAATTATGGTAATGTTGGAAAACACCTGTCAAGCAGTAGATGGCTTCCACAATTTCTCGAGCCTAATTCGTCGCATCTTGACACCTTTTTTTTCTGTCGAAAATCTATTATTCTTGTGAAGAGATTCCGATTCATGGTCGGTAGATGAAGCAAATATGCCCGAGAGGAGACTATAGGGTCTATAGGGGCGAAGAGGTTTCAAAGGCCTTACTTTTTGAGCTGAATGCAAACGAAAATAAAAGCCTGCCTGGGTACGAGACTAGTAGTGCAGTGAATTGCTAAACGGCTACGCGCAAAGCATAGGTATGATGTTGTTTAATCCAAACAATTTACAGTGGGAAACATTCTAAACATTCACAGAGGAAAAATAAACCTCCCATCGCTGACATCACTGACGGTGTCCCGGACCTGGTGAGCATCCGGCAGCCAAATGGCCAAAAAAACGTAATTGCAGGTACCGGGAGGAGGAGTCAGGAGTGGGACAGGAAACCCTGTTGCCTACTGTTGCCTTACGAGATCCCAACAAAGCATTTTGCAATGCTGTCTGCAGGACAGATCCTGGCATTTCACACAGAGGGGAGGCAGATGTCTAACTGCATGCTAGCAGCAAGTAACACATTGCCAAGCAGTGTGACTGCGCAGCAGGCACAATTAAGGTCAGTGAAGTTGCTGACTAGCGGTCACAGAAAAGATTGCAGACACATGTGATTTAGGGACTGATGGAATTAATTAAATACATTTTATGTGACGGATTTACACAGTTGAACATTTCTCACCTTTGCCGTACCACTTTTTTGTTGTTGCTGCTTCATGCCACAGTGGGGAAGGTGACACTTCCTCCATGAATTGAACCTTGTCGCTTTATCAGAACACAGAAGCGGCATGTCACTGCAGTCTTTTTACTTCTTTTAGAGCGCCGACTTTTGAAAAACACATTTTTGGGGAAATCCTGCAAATTGTTTCACAGTATCTCTATAGTCATGTGCTCAACACAGATCTGTCAGATGTTTCATATTCCATCCTAACTGGCTTACATTGGCTTCCAAAGTTTTTAGAATTGGCACGTTTTGAACAAAAAGTCTCAAATCATGAACGCAGTGTGCAATTTACGTGAAATATTTCACAAACTCTCCTACTATGCTGAGGAATAAAACACACCCTTTCCAAATTGGCCTTTTATAATGCGGAATAAAACACACCCTTTTCACATTGGCCTGTTATAATGCCACAAACAGGTGGATCTTTGCAAAAACACATTTTTTAGAACACAATGCCTAAAAGCATCCAATTACCATGTAACCCGGTCAATGCCAAACTTTGCACACACTCTCTGGATGCCAACGACAAACCTCTGCCCCAAATTTATATTACGGCACTCCTAAACATTTTGCCAAACATCACACACTCCTATCCTCCTGGTGGAGACCTGTGCCCAGAAGGGCACTTTTTCTAGTTCACACTGTTCTGAGGCCACGGCAACTGTGGTCACTTCACTATGCTGTTCATCTCAAATGGCCTCACACATCTCTTGACTGACTGGCAGTTTAAAAATAGCTGCCTTACCTCAAGCGACACCTCTCCTTCTTCCCTTCTCCCTCTGTCCTCCTGCCCAATGAAAAAAAAGAAGAAAAAAAGCAGCAGTTGAAGCAGCAGATGAGAAAAGAAAGTGGAAAAATGTCAGAAGTGGATTGTTGGGGGTTGCCAAAAAGGATGGGGGGCTGCGGTCTTTCTTCTACTTCAGAGAGCCTGCATGGAGAGAGTTGGGAAGACGAGTGCTTTTTGTGTGCGTGCGAGTGTATAAGTGTATGTGTGGCTTTTTGAAAGTAGTAATATATCTTAGTGAGTGTGCAGGGATTATACTTTTTTTTGCTGAGTTGGTAGAAGATGTATTGGGGTAGCCCAGCTGTGTATGAGAGAGAGAGTGAGGGAGAGATGTTTTACTGAGACATAAGATGAGAGGCCTTATACTTCCCTTTTAAACTATTTTTTTTCTTTACACTTTCTTGCACTGTACTGTCAGTTGTCTGGTACATTTAGTCCTGAATTCCAAGTCTTCGATTAATTCAATTTGTTCAACCTTTTCAGTTCAAGTCTTCTGCTGCTTACTTCCCCAAAAACTTAAACTCTTTTTCCTTTACACTTTCTTGCACTGTACTGTCAGTGGTCTGAGTACATTTAGTCCTGACTTCCAAGTCTTCGATTCATTCAATTTGTTCAACCCTTTCATTTCAAGTCTGCTGCTGCTTGCTTCCCCAAAAACGTTGCTTCGTCACAAGCCTTGAAAGATGCCATGAGGCATACGTGACATGCTCTTGGGAGACGGACAGAATGTGTCATGGTAAAAATGTGGACCACTTTATAGCAGTCAAAGCCCAAGAAAAGCAGTGCTATCCACGCCGCAGGGTTCACTGTGCATGAAGTTCTTCTTTAGCATGCTGCTGTGAAATTACATTTCTAACACTCACCACTTTAAGTCCAGTGGGTTTTGATGTTCTTTTTACACATTGTTCTGTCAGAAATGTCAAGCACACCCTGACCTGTCTTCCAAGCAGAATGAAGACGTGTAACATGCACTTTGAAGTGGTGCCGTGGTGATGGTGGTGATTGACGGGCAGGTGCTCTCGTCAGAGAAGCTGTCAATGAGTTAGCGCTTGCATGGTTCTGAATCTAAGTACTATACTCTCCTGTCAAATCGGTTTTCTCTGCTTCCTGTCAGCCTTCACTGAATTATCTAATAAACCAAGGTAAACATCCACATATCCATGTACTGGACAGAAATGCAAACCAAGGCTAACTATACTTGGATTTGAAGATAATTAACTTTAAAAAGGAACCCAATGAAGTACAGCCCAACTGATTTGGGCCCCATTTTGGAGAGTTCAAGCCCATTGATTACTGATGTTTTGACTGCTATTATTATTTGCCTATTGTCAAAACGTGCAAAAAAAAAATACTGCTATGAAGTGGGGGGCCGAGCCAGGTTCCATGAGTCTGCTGTGAGGGGTGGTTGTTTGTTGCTGCTGTGGCTGGACAAACAGATTCTCAATAGGCCAATACTAGGCTAAACACAGAACTGAACTATAACAGATAGCGACCGAAGAACTTTGGGTGTGGGTAGGGGCAAAGTTTGGTCGGCCATTTTGTTCTGGAGCTTATAGTCAAACAAGTGCTTTGTTTGATGATAAAAGGAACCGGCGGAGGACACCTAACGGTCGTAAAGGTTGGGTGAGAAGTCCTATTTTTCTTTCTTTTGGATAGCAATGCATTGCCCTTTTGTTTTATAACTTTCTTGGACCTTTTTTGGATAAGAGGATCTACTGGGTTTTGGATTACTTTTGGATTACTTTTGGATTACTTCTCGGATACTTTTGGGGGGAATCTTTGACTTTGGGACTCATTTAAAGGGACATCGAGGGGTAAATCGGAAGTTGACATTTTTATTTACGTTTTGAAGAGTCTGTTCATTGTCGATTTAACTATTTTGTTTTGATAAACTTTAATTTGATAAATAATAACAAAAGGAAATAGTTTGGTGATTTATTTTGCTCTACGATACAGTACGTTAGCAGTACTAAGATTTTGCTGTCGCAGGTACAGGACCTTATTTCTTTTCTTTCTTCAATATAACACAGACATACAATTTTACGGCTCTTATTTGTTATATGGCTCTACTGTGAAGTTGCAACCACATGCTCTTTATCGGGTCTGAGGAATCATAAGAAATTATAAGATGGCACTCTAGGATGTATTCTTCATAACATTTCTAAATGATAAACCAAACAAATCATCATCCTGCTTGTAATGCTCCAGTATCCTAAATGCTCCTCAGATGACTCCTTGTCTCGAGACTTCAACCCCGCCGCAATTGATTCATTACTATATGCCAGGATATCGCCCCGTTCAACCCTTATTTTGAAGATCCAAAATGCCGCGACCGGATGTTGTGTCAGCTTAATGTGTGTGTGTTGGTCTCGACCGGTTGTCATTGTCTGCCTGGAGCATGATGATCAGTAGTGGCCGGTGAATTTATATGACCGCCAGGCCCCATACAAAAAGCGTTGTTTTGACCAGAAATGCTGCGCACAAGATGGCGCAGCCCAGTGTCTAAGCTAACAGCAGCAGCCATCCGAAGCTAATGTGAGTAGCCTAGATGGGATCAAACACATTTGTACAACTGAATAAACATAATATATGTATTTTGGCAGCGTCGCTGCCCGACAAATAACCGGGGCTATGCTTTTTGGCGGCAAAAGTATTAATATCATTTATTTAATTAAGCTTTCCCACGCCAGGCAGAATGACCCTACCACTGTTGTTTGTTCTCAGATGTGCGCGCAGACACGCACGCACGCACGCACGCACGCACGCACGCACGCAGAGGCAATGCGGATGTCCTTCAGCGACACAGTTGCTGTTTGTGTGACTCACAGTCTAATTGGAGCCATTCATTAGCTGCAGAATCGCTCCCCCTCTGACTCCAGCACTGAATTAGTTTCGATCTCACCAAAATGGTCAGCTCCCTCTCCGGCGACGCGGTTTCCACACGTCAATGTTACGACGTGGCTTCGATGTCGACCCGAACGCCACGGGGTCACCTTGCATCAGCACGCAATATGGCATCGTGCCACGTTCACAAACAGTGAAGCCCAATTCGTTAATGCCAGCTCAGTACTCCGGGGTACTGCTTAACGTCCGTCGCTCAGATTAGATTAGGATAGAAAATAAACAAAAGCATTTCCTCTCGCCAGTGATGCGAGTTGATGTCTGCCCTACAAGTGGAAGAGAGAGAGAGAAACAGACTTAAAAGGCCGTTACTATTGAAGGCCGTGTAGCTAAATGTTGCATGAGGCCTAATGAGAGTAGTGCGTCACCGCGCCTCTCGGCTATGCTACAAAAACGCGTCACTGTGCACTGCAGTACCACACGACACTGACCATTCCCTGGTGCCACACAAGCCGTCTCTCAGTAGAACTCACAGGAAAACATAACATTTACCCCGTCGTCCAAGATGTGCACGCACACACACATGCACGCACGACGTGTCACATCCAGGAGCTCTTACAAGGTGCCCCAAAGAGATCTATTATCTCTGGATCACATTTAACCTCAGGGGGTCCAGGTATACCTGTATTGCCTCGGTTTAATGCATCTCACTCCACCCCCACTTCTAGAGCCTGGCACACTGTTCTGACAGGTTCTAACACTTTACTGTGTGACCTCCCCCCGGCGGGGTGAGAACGTGTCCATCAACGTGGAGGGCTGCTGGTGCTAGACAGACAGACTAGCTGTCAGACTGGCCTGAGTGGCCTCTAATCCTCCCTGCGCAGGCTTTGCCCTTGTATTCCTTTTTTCAACTTATCAAAGTCTCTCTCTTTGTTTTACACTTTCCCGGCTCTGGCACTCAGCATGCATATAGGGAAACCAAACACATAAACACACATTTTCCTTTCATGCGGTGAGTGAAGTGATGTTAAAAAAACTAAACTAAACAAAACAAAAATAATACATTTGTGCTCTGCTGGACATCTCGTATGCTTGGATCATAGCTGATGTTTTTGGCGTCTAACCCAGTGGTGCGCAACTTTGACGATGGGGACGGCCACAATATTTCCACAACCACGTTGCATATTAATCTAGTAGCAAAAATAGCTGACCTACAAGCTCACGACGCGTTTTGAGCTTGTAGGTCAGATATTTTTGCTATTATTTGAATTGAAATCCTGAATATTTTTTCTGTTTAAATTGGAATCCTGAAAAGTAAACTTTTTTTTTAAAATTTTCATTTCAAATGCATTTAGTTATAGTTATGTTATGTTAGTTATGAACTAAATATACAATATACACATACACATTAAGAAAGACTATCATTGTAATACTTATCATTAGCTACAGACTGAAGGTAATTAAAGTGGGTCATGTTTGGATGTTTGGAATTGTAACAAATCAATAATATATCAGTGTTCTGAGTGCGGTCCGCAGTAAGTGATGGGCCGCCAGTTGCCCATGCGTGGTTTCTAACCAATGCTCTTTCAATTCTTATCTTCAGCCCCACCAGGAGTGCGATGCCCTTCTGTACAGGTGGATGACTGGAAGTTCCCTCAAACAGCCAGGCACAACATCACAGGTAAGTACGCACGCACGCATGCACGCACGCACGCACGCACGCACGCACGCACGCACACACACACACACACACACACACACACACACACGTGCATGATATGCATCAAATAGACAAATAAATACTACAATATATTTTACCAAATAGCTCGATATCATTAACACCAGGAAAAGACAACACTTTTTGCCATATCTCATGATATAGAGGGTATGCGTGTGACATCATCATCATCAAACCTGGTTATACGGAAATACCTACTGCGTGGCATAAACCTACTATTTCACCTTGACAGTCCATACATCCAAACAGAAAAGTCCAATTTGACTGTAATAAACTACATTAAACTCAATTTGCCAAGTCATTTTGCCACTCGATTTCCCATTCACTTCATGCATGTGCGCATACCCTCTATTGTTAAAATATGATATATTGTCCGACACACACGCACACGCACACACATACTGTGGTGGTGACAGGACATTTCTGTGTGTGTGTGTATGGGTAACTGATGAATGGTCATTCAACGTCAGGTTTCAATCTGGTGCGCCGATTCTCTCTGCTGAAGAACGCGGAGGTGAAGAAGATCCGTAACCCTCGGGGACCTGTCATCCTCCGTCTGGGCAAGACGGCCCTCCTGCAGCCCACCGAGTGAGTTGCACAGCTCTGTGTCCGCTGCCCCCGGCCCAGTCCTTCTCACTGTTGGTTTAGCCCATTTCAGCCTGAAAACGATGCTAAAAATGTCTTCTAAAAACGTTCGCTCTGAAACAATATATTCAAAGATTTGCGCCACATTTTCACGATTTTTCACAGCAGACCTACAAGCTCGTAGCGCGCCACTCGGTGGCGCGCTATGAGCTTGTAGATCTGCTATTTTTCAATAGCTAAAGCATAACATAATGCTTGAAACACAAAAAAGGTTCCCGTCTAGAAAGGGTTAGTCAACAAACGTGTTTGTTTGGGCCGGTGGTGGCTCAGGGATAGAGTGACAGGATGGCAACGGCAAGGTTGCCGGTTTGAACCCGGGCTCCCCCAGAGTTAGTGTTGATGTGTCCTTGAGCAAGACACTTAACCCCTAATTG
>OOFJ01051199.1:0-11044 GCA_900323375.1 Benthosema glaciale
TTAAGTTTTTCTCCTCTGGTGAAAAGCTGGAGGGTGCATGATGACAGGCTCTCCGTCAAATCTGGTCACATTAACAAAAAGTCGTCTTTCCCCCAATGATGCCTGGAAGGCATCATTTTGCACTTATAGCCATTGCCGGAATGGTTTGGAATACCAATGAGAGGTTTGATTCCTAGCAGGGGGAAGACTTTTTGTGTTTAAGCTTCACGTTACATTTTTTTCTCTGCAAATATTAATTAAAGAGTTAGACAAATTAGGTACAAGAGAATCCCTCAAGGCTGCACTTCCTGTAACCCAACTTACTACATTACTTTACTGGATTGGGATGGACCTGTCTGGTCTAGTATAGAGCAACACTCCTGCTCACTCATGGGTCCTGCTGTGTTCTATTGCTTAGATCTCTGCAGATGTCATACTTTCATTTGATTTTATATGATTTTAAATTGCATTTTATAATGGTAGTCAACGTGTCTGAGATTGTGAGAGACAGCAAGATCATTTTGTGGCTAATGACGTCGTCGCGGCCCTCCTGGAGATTGTACTGAAATGTTGCCCAACATCATACGTCATAGCCTGGTCACATGAAGTCTTCATGGCTACATCCTTAAAGGCGCTCCAGATAGTCGGGGGAGGGGGGGGGGTGTAGGCAGTAATGTTAGCCCTCGGTGCATAGTGCCACATATGGTACTTATGAATAATAATAATGCAATTATTAATTAGTTCTCACACACTGGCGTCCACTTGAAGGAAGGGAAAAGTTTTCAAGTTGATGAGGCACACTTTTAGCAGAGTGAGTCATACTCCAGCCAGGGGCAGAACTTACTTTTCTTTGATCATAAAATGCATTTATATAAAAAGTAATAATTGCTTCTGATGCCTGCCATCAAAGACAAACCTACTGTAGATTAGGGGAAGCAACTGACTCAGTCAGTCCGTACTCTGTAGCCTAATTCATGTCAAACTGGGGCTCCTTGAAATTAAAATGGTTGAGAATCACTGCTAGAGCCATACAATTCTTCTCTTATGGGGGTACCTGGCATATCTTTTTCAAATGGGGGTCCGTGGGCTAATAAAGGTCAATTTGGGGTCATTAACATGAAAACGGTTGTGAACCACTGCACTATACTAGCGAGTTAGCGAATTAGGGCTCCAGTGTCTTGCACTAGGACACTTTGACAGCCGAACAGGATCAAACTGGTAACCTCATGGTTCCTATCCAGCTGCTCACTCTACCCCTGAGCCCCTCCTCCCGATTGTCCAGTTTACTTCATAAACTTCGTTTACTTCATCTTCGTTTACTTAAACTGGACAATCTGGTGTGGCTGCAGAAAGGAGGATGAGGAGAGAGGACACTATCCTGATGACGTCCCCTAACCAGTCTGTGAGAAGCTAGGAGAGTGGAAGGGCACCTTTAAGACTCACCGTCGCCCTGGACAAGGGTGATCATCTCGTCCGGTCCTTGTCTATATATGGGTTTTGGCTTTATTTTGCTCATATATGCTACTGTCTGGGATGTTCACAATAATCAGTGCTTAGGTCGGTTCAGACCAACTGCCTTTAATGTTCTCACCACCGATAGATTGCATAGCGCTCACTCCATGCAGTATATAGTATACCTACCGTATGTGCACGTATTACTGGTGATAGATTACATTACATATTTGTATATCAGCATACCTTACGTGCCATTACGCTCAATGTATTACCGTTGAGCGTATACGTTTACTGATACACCACACACCAATACACCAGCAACCTCTAGTCTACTGTGTTCCTCACAATCGTTGGCATACTGCCCAGTTCTTCTCTACCGTGTGTCCCTGCTCTCAGTGCTCTGTATGCGCTTTTTTGTAATTGAGTTGTACCGAGTCCTCAGTTCAGATGGCGCTTCAAACTGCTGGTGCATTGCCATGACCGGCTTTGACAAGTAATTCATATCAAAGACGTGGCAGCTAGCTAGTCTGGCACTGTGTCAAGTCTCACACATTTTGCCACACTAGGTGCATTACCGACCAACAGACCGTTACAACTGCATGACATCCCGATGACAACACACAGACGTTTCCCATTTGACATTAAAACGGTCTATGTATTATCTTAAACTGGAAGAGATGTATTTTTCAGAGAAGTATGCCTCAGTAAGCCACAGCTCAAGATCAACAACCTCAGTTGAAACAAAGTCCAGTTTCTCACAGTCCACGCCCAGGCATGGCATGCACTGTAGTGTATTTACTACAGGGTTTATTTGTACATTATTACCCTTCCATTCTTCAGATATAGTCATTGCATAGTAGGCCAGTAGCAGATGTGTGCCATATGGCGGTCATAACGTGTTTTGAAGTTTCAAAGAAAGAGGGGAAGAATGCCTCTCTGACAACATCTGCATTGATAAAGGCGAATGTATGCATTTTTGTAAGTACTGTGAGGTCCACGCATTGTTTACTCCTATTTACTTTGTCACACATTATTATGATTCAGTTAAAAAATATGGGTTTATCTTAACAGCAAGAGAAAGCCACACTACTTGCGTCTCAGATTAAATTAAGTAGGACAGCTTGGGCAGTTGAGTCACACTGTATTAAACCAACACAGTAACTCAATCACAGCTCCTGATCTAGTTTCACTGTTGCATTATGATATCCTGTCACAAGCCCCATCCCACAGGGCAGCCTTCCAAGGCCGGGCTAACTAACGCTGTGGTCAAATTCAATCATTTCAGTTTCAAAAAGGTCACACAACGTCAGTCACGCCGAGTACAAATTGAAGTGCAAATTATATCTATGAGAGTCCTCTATCTTGGTGTGGGAACAGTAGTCTGATCTTTTTCCGTTGTTATCACTTTATCATGTTCCGACCATATTAAAAAGTACAATTGCTTTGGAGCAAAGCGCTATATAGATGCAGTCCAAAGAAAGCGAGGTGTTGTTGCAGATACTGAGTGTAGACCAAATTGACTGTTGACTGTTTTCTCAATTCAGACGGTTTATTCTAAGGAGGCACTTAATCTTTCAACTAATGTGGTATATGGGCTGTGACTGCGTAATACCAAAGAAATATGTTCTCAAATTACCGAGCCGTTTTGTTCCCTCGGTTATTTCAAATCATTATACTGCTGGTCACATTGGAAGCCATCCAGTTTTGCACCATTTCACTGATCACATCAATAATATGTTATCTTTCAGTGGGATAGGAATTGGCGTCCTTCCAAGCAGTGTTCGCTGTAAGAAGTGCAACAGTGCCACCTAGTCCAGGGCTACAGCACAAAGTTACAAACCTCTCTCCCCAGGACACAGGGGTGGAAAGAAACTACTGGTAATTCACCCTTTGTCAAGTCCCGCCCATGGTTGTGGCCCTCTTCGCACCCATTGGTTGCCGTGTTGTGGTTGGACAAAAATATTGTCTCTCCATCCACTATACCATTGAAATAACAGGTTTTTCCGTTCCTTCGTATTGATATTCTGTGCATTCAATTCTCATTTTAAACTTTCTGAAACCGTTGAGAAATTCCAGAGTGACTGTGTGGCAGCTTTTGGTACTCGGACATGGGAACCCGGGAACAGACCCAGGAACAGACACACATTGCTACGTGAGTAAAAGTATTATGGGTATCAAAATGTACTTAAAGTACCAAAAGTGAAAGTACTCATTGTGCAACATGTCCCATGTCATGTTTTCAGATGTAGCCTACGCCCTACAGTATACGAATATTTTGAAAATAGCAGATCTACAAGCTCACAATACAGTATGCCGCATCGCTACGGCTTGTTTTCTGCCTTGTTCCGTCTTGTTTGTTGAATTTGCTTATAAACATCATTATTGAAAAAAAACACATGATATGCCCAGTCACCTGTGATGTTGCACCTGTGATGTTCCTTTTTACTGACATTAATCAAAATTCAAAAGCATTATTAAAAATAAATGGAAAAAAGTAGCATATTTAAAGAAACCTCACGTATTAGGAGGGCAGTATATGAGTCACCAGAAAAGGTGTTTTTGAGGAATCTAACAGGTTAAAATGGAGTTATGGATGGGTTTGTATAACGAGGGGCGGGGCAGCTAAATTCTATGTTGCAGTATTAGAGTTTCAACACAAGTAAAGTTCTTTCTACTTCAGTAAAACCTAGGCTAATTCCCTTGTACTGGAGTAGGATGTCCCAGAAGGTATAGGCTACATACCACTAATAGTCATTTGCATAAGTTGGGCAGACATGAGTGAGTGGGTGCCTGGACTGCAAAAGTGCGATAACTCGGAGACTTCAGGAGAGCCCTGCCTGAGGATATAGGGCTCATTATAGTGGACTTCAGGAGAGCCCTGTCTGAGGATATAGGGCTCATTATAGTGGATCAGCATGTCTGAGATGTTGCTGGCGGCATGTCCTTACAGGACTTTAAGAGTCATCAGTGAAATCCTAAACTTAATTCTGAAATGAACAGGTAACCACTAACCAGTGAAGTGCAGCTAAGATGGGTGCAATATAGAATTACTGTACTTAGAAGTCTGGCAGCGGAGGTCTGCACCACTTTGGCAGCAGGAAATAGCTTTTTTTTCCTTTTTTGCAGAGGGCAGGGACAAAAATGATTAAATGAAAATGTCATTTACCTTTTCAACGTCTGCTAGTGATAAAAAAGGTGTATTTTTGTATGGAGCCTTGTTCTTTCCTTCATTCAAAAGCATTATTAAAAATAAATGGAAAAAAGTAGCACATTTAAAGAAACCTCACGTATTAGGAGGGCAGTATATGAGTCACCAGAAAAGGTGTTTTTGAGGAATTTAACTGGTTAAAATGGAGTTAGAAGGGTTTGTATAACGAGGGGCGGGGCAGCTAAATTGAATACCAAATATCTATAATGTAAATACTGAATCGAGCATGTTTAAAAAATGTCTGGGCTGTTCACATAATTAAGTCGGAGTAGACGATGAAATTACCAAAATGTTTTTTTTTTAGAGTGAAATATCCCTTTAACTGAACAGTTAAAGACGAGTTGAACAACTCGTCTGACCTGAGAAGAGTATAGCCTCTCAAGTCACAGAAGAACAGAATATAATTCAGCACTGATATTCTATTACCGTCTACCTGGAGTAATCCTCTGTTGTCTTTGGTATTTCAGAGATAACTCCATGTGTTTATGCTGTCGAGATAGATTACTTTGAACTTACAAAAGAGAATGACACCGGCCTAATTAGTGTGCCTTCATTCATTATAATTCCCTGCTCGCCGCATGCAAATGAGGGGCTGAGAACTTCCTTTGGCTGTGTACTGCGGATGAGTCATCACCACGTTTTTGTCAGGAGAGAAAACAAACAAATTAAGGAAACAAGGGGACCCCTTAGTGTCCTTCAAACCTACCGGTACTACTTATAGGAGGAAATGAGAATACTATATACTAAACTAAATGAAAGAGTTGACACCAAAAATTATAGCATATATTATACATGTCCTGGCACTCAAGGTACGGTATGTACGGTTTGAAAATGTTGAAAGGCCTTTTATTCAATAAGTTAGAATCATTGAAATACACTGACTTGTGACCTTTTTCTGCAAGCTTGGGCCCACATCAGTGGGTCGGGACTCATTTGTGGGTCACGGACACATTATTATGGGTCCCCTTATTTTTTTTAGTTTTCCAAATTTAGCTATTGATTATTATAACTGCAAAACATTTTCAAAAAACATTCGCAAAAAAGAAGAGCTTTTGAATTAAAAACACAATTATTTATTATTATTATTATTAATAATTTTTATTTTTTATTTTCATTTTTTTTCCCAGTAGTTTCAGGAAGAAATCAAAGAAAAATAAATTAGAACAAATATTTAAGAAGTAGTGAAGTGGCGTGTTGTGTGCTTGTCTAAATCCTGAATCCTGAATCCTAAAACAGAATCTAAATTCTGTTTTGGGTCACAGGCTATTTAAAACAAGTTTGGGAACCACTTCTCGTCATCGCATTGATGACCAAAAACCAGAAGGAGGGTCCTGGGCAAGACTCCCCCTCCCCCGAGTCCCCTCCTCCTTTGCAGTGCACTGCATGCGGATGAGTCATCGCCAGGCTGTGTGGTGCAACGCCTGAATCACACATTTGTGATTCTGCCTGTGTCACTAGTACTGTAGTTATTCAGGACAAGTCCACTTAGACGAAACCTCATGTCTTTATGACACTATGGCCTCTTTTCCACGGGTTGGGAACCGGTTCAGTTCCTTTTGGTTCTTAGTCCAAGAGCCACATCTCCAAAACTGGATGAGTGGGCAAAAGCATACTTATATTAAATTGTTTATAGGAACAATATTATTTAAGTAATTTGATATATGATAACCCTTCCACAGTTGTAGCTTTTTCATATTTTATATTTTTTGCATATTGTCTTAAATAAAGCTTGATTGATTGATTGATTGATTGATTGATTGATTGATTGATTGATTGATCAACATATGGAATTCATTCTGTACTGGCCATATATGGAGCGTGTCTTGAGTGTACAGGGTTTGATGAGGTCAGATCAGCATATGGAATGTCAGAACAGGTCAACTCTATATATGGAGATCTAAGGGTGGCAGCGTGGGCAGTGTATTGAGTCTACAGGGTTTGATGAGGCTCAGGTAGGGCACTACCTACAAACACTAGTTTTCGCCAGTTGCCGGGCGCGGCTGCACTAACTTTGGGGCAGGCCCGTCTAGAGTTTAAATGGACAGGTAGTCAAAAGGGAGACATCGAAGAGGAAGGATGGATGGGGAAGGAACAACTCTATATGCCGATCTAAGGGTTTGAGGTCAGATGTAGAGCTGCTGGCCAAAATTGATGACATCAGGGATCTCCATCATCTCCATATATGGGCATTCCCATACAGTATATGGACTTAATATTGATGACATCAGATATCTCAGGATCTCCATCCCTGATAATATCACATGATGTCACGAGGCATGACCATATATGGAGACGTGGACTGACTGACTGACAGGAAAATAATGCCTCTATTTACAAGCTGGACTTGAATCAATATACCCGACTGACTGAACACGATTATGCTACATAGATCAATGAGCTACTCAAGGGGAGAGGAGGCTATTTTTAAGCTTGAGAAAAGAAGAGACCAGATTAGCTGCCCAGCGGGGGTACAAATACATGGCTATATTGTTTGCTGACACAGTGGCATGATGCCCTGTTGTGCACCATAAATGTAACAAGATTAAAGAAATATTTTCTGAAGACCAGCAGCCAGGTAGTGACTCTTCTGCTGGGTTTGCTGAATGAACGTTTTGAAGCAAGTTCAGAACTCTGCGGGGCTCTTGCTTTGTTGGCGAAGGCCTGCAGATTATGCTGAGACCACTGTGTGAGGGATGGGTTGTGAGTTCAAACCAAGGCCTTGCTCCCATATATAGTCAGCAAAGCTGCTATATCAATCTGATTCACTTGTCTGTGCGATTAGCAGGGCCATCATTCAAATATGGACAAAATCCCCTGCTTTGATGTTCAATCTTTTCCAAATGGGGAGGCTTGGAAAGGACAATGCACACAAAGACCAACGAAAGAAAGACGCACGAGAACGAGCACTTAAAATCAAAGACAGCATGCAAACAAATCATGGACCCCATTACTAACCAGGACACTTCTTTCTAAACGCTGTTTACAATTTGGTACTGCCTCAGCCTGCCTTTAGAGTGTTGAAAGAGAGAGAAGGGACTTTGAGTGCTCTAGCTTGGTAATGCTTGATTGTTTTTTCTTCTTTTACCCGACTAGATCCAATCTGCTACAGTATATGTTTCTTTTAGTAGCTTCGAAATTCAGGATGCCGGCCGTGAACTTTCTCAACCTGCTGATGTAAAGTGCAAATGAAACAGACCAGTAGCTATTAGCTAATCTATTTGCTGGGTAAATGTTCTCTAGCCCCACACTGTGTAGATCACACTGCAAATCAGCACTAATCGCTTTGCCATGGCCATGTGTCATGGGCCTCACAGCCAACTAATCTAACTAAACAACTAAAGTGTTTATGTACTGGGCTCTTCGGGTGGTCAGAAAACACGGTGGATTATAAACAACCCCCTGCTGGTTTCATCTACATGAGTGCATTCTGCATGGTGATTTAAACTTGATCTCTTTCAAGGAGAACATTTAGGCAGAAATGATTAACAAACACTATTTCAATTACATGCTAAGTGTGCAGCGCTGGAGACGGCCACCATTGAATGAAAAACATACCCTGCTATTTGTAAAACAGTTGCATACAGTAACTTTGGACAGTTCCATCTTGTGCTGCAAACTAGTGAACAGAGTTAACTGTACTGCAAAGCATGGGTTACCGAACAACTGCATTGACAATGAGCAGGAGGCTGACTTTGTAGGTATGTCTGCTAGAGCAGAATGGTTACTGTGTTCTGAGACAAAATTCTCCTCATAGTCAAATAAGAGCAAATTATGTCACAGCCTCTGAATTTGCCTTGATTCTTATAGCCGGGGAGCCACAGACCCAAAAGCTCAACGGTTAAGGATTAACCTGTGATGTCATGACATACTTTTTATTTGTGTTTGGTTGACTTGGTCATTAAGGTCCACGGAATGAGGTCTGCTCTGCCGGAAACATTGTGGGAAAAAAAGTTATGGATAAGGCACTTAATACTTTAAGTAGCATGTGACCTGCAAACTAGGGGGTTTTCATGATTCGGAATCCATTCCAATCATTCGCACGAAAACACTCCTTGGCCTAAAAACGTCCCTAGCCGTCATCACAAATGTGATGAGGTCAGCACATTTGGGCAAGTGGATATGGACGAATTTGTCGGGATATTTCCGTCAGAGCAGACTTCTCATTCTGTGGACCTTAATGACCAAATTAATAGAGAAGATACAAATAAAAAGTATGTCAAGACATCACAGGTCCTCTCAAATTTTGTGTGGCTGGCTCCCCGGCTATTAAATTAACAGAGCTACTATACTTCATACTGACTCATGAAGAATAATATGGCATTCTGGAACTCTCCGCCTCTGTGAAACTCTTACGCTCTCTAACAGAATGCCCTTGACAATGTATACCCTAGTTAATTTCCATCATGGCAACCATTTATGATTTTTATTATTATGCAACTCTTCTTTCAGTGTTGAGTTTTGTATACCAAAATCACAGTTGTAAGCTGTAAGCTGTCAAATACAATGTGACAGCTAGGGTCAAACGTCAAAACCAAAAAAGATTTTCCATAAACTCTTTGGAGAATCACTTTTGCCAGTCAAAACATATTTGAAAAACAAAATATAGTTTGGTAGTAAACAAAACGTTCTACTGTTATATTGTTATGGGCTTGTCAGCGCATTATCCATCAATAATATCTAAAACAGTGAAAAAGTCCAAAAACACTTGGACAAACACTGCCTCTCCTCAAGGACATATTTCATTGAACCAAGCAAATTATCATACTGTATGCAAGGTTATTATTTATTTTTTAATTGACTCTGTTCCATCCTGGTGGCCCATCTGTCTATAGCAGCCTTGATGTATGCATATCTCCTCCCATGAGCCCATCTATGATGCTATGACACTTTTTTATGATGTGATCTTGGATAACAGCCGCTATATGCTCAGTCAGATACATCTACAATTCTAATGTATGCAGATAGATGCCAGCTTGACTCCCTTGCCTCTGGGTAGGTATTGAATACATCAGGACTACAGCTATAAACCTGGTTACTTCTGAATTAAATTGGACTTTGGAAATTTTTGATAGAAATTCATCAAAGGGGAGAAATATAGGCAACATCAATTTTCAGGGCATGTAGGCGTATATGCATAGACTGTAAGGACGCATTGTGACCTCTACTTCCGTAGACTCGCTGCGAATGGGTGGAGAAGTTGCATCATTCTTGCATTTTTTATTTGCTGCGTTTGCGTTCACAGTCACAATATATGCGGTAAAGGAACCGCAGCAGGGAACTTTATAAATGTGTTTGTTCAATTCATAAACTACACAGTGAAATCTATGGTGTTAAAATTATACCTTGAATAATAGTTAGGACAGAAAGTGAGGGTAACGCGTGCGTGCGTGCCTGCGTGCCTGCGTGCGTGAGTGAGTGAATGCAACATATGAGATAGGCGAAGACATATGGTGTAGACAGAAATTTAGAGTTCATCTCTGGGACCCCCAAATTCCAATTTATATTGTAAAATCAAAGTTAATTTAACTCTGAAAGTGTACAAATGGAAACAAATATACCATTTGTACATTCCCTGAGTTACAGACCCATACAGGGTCCATTTGATTCCTATAACTATATCATTCAGCTGGGGACCCCCTGGAACTCGATCCCTGGTGGTTCCCGGACCCCACTTTGGGAACCACTGCTGTGTAGACCACTGTCGGTGTATGAATGTAATGAACATTGGCTTTCGATGAAGGCTCTATATAGAAATGCTGACCATTTCCCACCTTATCAATAAGCGATGCAGGAAATATCTTATGTTAGGCATAGAACTCTTGAATTTCAAATCTCACTACTTGAAGAGATAGTCTGGTCTGTTATCATGTCTGTAGTGCTTTGTTTGAAATGTCTTGCCTGGAGAAAAATAAATGCCCATACACAGTTGCACACGCTCAAACAATGCACATTGTTTCCACTATAGTAGTTTCTGAAGGAATGTCCGCATAACTTCATGGTGGAATCAGTGGGTTTGCTTCGGCACATCCATATTAATATGTTGGCACAGCGTTGCAATATTCTACGGATTACCGTAGGTTAGAATACTGCAGAATGGAAGATGACAGTGGAGGCAACGGATCATCGCAGCGCACGAAGACAAATATGTGACACAACTAATAAAAAGAAGCTTAAACAGAAGGATCATCTGTCATCTGGAGGAAACCACTGAGAGTGGTGTGTGTGTGTGTGTGTGTGTGTGTGTGTGTGTGTGTGTGTGTGTGTGTGTGTGTGTGTGTGTGTGTGTGTGTGTGTGTGTGTGTGTGTGTGCGTGCGTGCATGCGTGTGTGCGCCCGTGTCCAGCTGGTGCTCATTGACGGGCGTAATTTCAAGGCAATTATGTTTATGTACTCTAAAATGTGT
>OOFJ01051204.1:0-14599 GCA_900323375.1 Benthosema glaciale
GTCGCGCTAAGATGCGGAGGCAGCTGAAACTCCAGGGCCAGCTTGCGGGGCCATATGTCAGGAATAAGGACCATGACGAAAAAGCCACGGAGAAACTGAACAAGAGTTCACGGCAAACAGAGGCGGGCTCTGACAGTGAACCCTTGGAGAGGAGACAGGAGGCCGGAGGAGTCTACCCATGGACAAACACTGCAACAAGTGCCACTACAGTCACCCAACACGCGATGGCTGTTGACCAGGGGCCAGGGGACTGCTGGGGGGACAGGTCAGCAGGCAGGCCCAGCTCAGAGGAGCTCCGCACCTGTAGCATTGCAAAGCTACGCGCCATGGCCCGGGAGCACCAGGTACGGGCCATGGCCCGGGAGCAACAGGCTGAGATCCAGAACACTGTAGCAGTCTCATCATCAGAAGGGAACACACCGTCACAAACACAGGAAGCTGATGCAGAATGATTGATAGCTTTCCTTGTTCCTGTGTACAGAGAAAAATAACAAAAATGTGAATAATAATAATAGTTAGATAATTTATACATTGATAATGTATGAATTATCAATATTCAGTGTTGTTTGGGGGATTGACTACTAATCTTTTTGTGTTTCTTTCTTGGCCTTGAATTAATTTTCTATGCCGTCTTATGTTTTTTATCTAGTCAGTATCTAGTCACAGAGTTCTAAAACTGTACATTTGAACAAATTATTTAGTGGTAAACAGTTCAGCAAGACACTTTAAAACACATTCAGAGACAGTTGCTTATATCTTTTTCAGATTGCACAGCAGTCACACACCACTATTTCTTTTGTCTTATTAAATGCAACACATTATGTTACACATACATGTCAAATCCATATAGCCTACCTTGCCTCCTATATTACGTGGATGGTAATCTCATTTGAATACAATGTCTAGTTCTAGTATAATGTCTAGTGTAATGATGAATTTGTCCATTCTGGGGCTTTAGGTTAGTGTTCCCAAGTTTATCTGCTAAGAAATGTTGCCCAATTGACTCTGCTGTTCAAGAATTGAAAATGAAAACACTCATGACAATTTCTCAATGATCTCATTGATGACAAGTCCATTCCCTGAGCTATCCTGTTACCGTCACAGACAGAGGCAGGATGTTTGCGTGCAGCCACAAGTCCTCAAAGGAAACCATGGAAATAGCTGACAAATGACCTCAGGAACAGTGAGCCTATAAAGATAACATGGCAAATATAGCTTGTTGATTATCTTGCATTTTGGAAAGATATCATTGCTTTGACATGGCTTCACTAGAGAGTTGCTCATTTAAAAGCATTTTTTTAAATAATCTTTTATATACCTTAAAGTGATTTATAAAATAATAGACCTATATTTTTTCGGTTGGTTCATGCATGGTGCCAGGTGCACATTCTTCTGCATGAATATATGGTAGGCACCATAACTAATTTCCCGCTGTAGTGTACAGTACCTGCCCAGCCAAGATCCGTCTCACTCTTAAAAGGCTATATGGGAAGAGAACCTGTACCGTCAAAGTGTCTTTGCACTTCATGGTAAACATGCTTTGGGATCATCTTGGGCAGTTTGGCTAAGCTCCTTAGCCTTTTAAACAAACATCTAGGTGTAATATGAGTGTTATTATGAGTGTCAAATTCAGGATAATGTTGGAGCAGGCCGACCAGGCCTATTTTTTTGTAGCCTATAAGTAATGTATGATGATGAAAGTTACACACACTGTCTGTAAGTTGGTAATTGATTAATTGATCCCTATACTCATTACTCACTGAAATGGTACTTTGTGAAAGCAGGAAATATGTTTTGTAGTACACAGGCAATCATGGCAACACAGGCAAAGTGTTTTAATTTAACTTCAAGCCCCATTTGGTGAGGATAACTGATAAAAGAATATATTTGTCTTAAAAAAAGAAACTTACAGTAACTTGAGTTAATCAAATCCAGTGTAACCAGTGTTATATAATGCTATATCTGCATCACAGTGTATTAATCCACTTATTATTAGCACATCAAGTGTGTAAAAAGAGAACATATTATTTTCATATATTAAACCACAAGCCTTGTGTCATGCAAAATGACGAACAAGTAGCCTACTTTTACTCTTGGTACTTTAAGTATATTTGGAAACCAATACTTTTGTACTTTTGTGATTTTTACTTGCAATGAAGTACTAAATTACAGTATTTATACTTGTATTTAAGTTGGACATTTATTTAAGTTGCCTTCTATTATGTTGGACAAAACATGTAGATGTTGTGTGACAGCGCCCCCCACTGGACATGCACATTCTTAAAACTGGTTTTCAAACTTTTCAACCTTTTTCACCTCAAGGCCCATTATTTATTTGGCATTTGAGCCACAGACCACCCAAAACTAAGGATTTTTTGCTATGGTTGGATAAGATTTTGTCCACAATTTCATGCTGTGTTGATGGTACTTTTGGTACTATAGGAGAGATAACAGGCAAACGTTGATCAATTGTTTTACATTCTCTAATTGTGTAGACCTCTTGCAAAAGTAATTGATGCAGATGTTTAAACAATCATTTAACTCTTGAGAGTGTAAAATGAAACACAATTGACCCGGAAGTGTCCATTTGTTTCATTTTACACTCTCAAAGAGTTAAAGATTTATAAGGGTCCATTTGGTTATTAACGTTCCATCATTTATCTGGGGACCACCTGGAACCCCCTGAAGGACCACTGCTGGGCCTGGTCCCCAGACCACTGGTTGAAAAACATCACTTCAGACAGGGCATCGCAGGAGGAAAGCTTTTTCATTAATCATCATTACTGAATCATGATGTGCCTCATGTGTTGCATGCATGCATGCCTGTGAGACTTTTACAATTACGGGATTTTTCTTTATATCTATTTTTGCGAATTTAAATATCCCATGATGTGCCCCATTTCTGTAAATGAGGTCAGCTTGGGTCGCTCTCGAGTTTCAGGGAGACTCTCAAGTTCAGCGGTATAAAACTAATTACATTTCCCAGGTCAGACATTTGAAGATTGCTTAGTGGGTCTGTAGGTCACAATTGAGACAGACTGTCAATCGAATCTTGATTAGTGAAACACTTTTGAAAATCAGTTTTGTTTCCTGTTGCGGTTATTATTCTAATATTGTTTAGGACAACTAACTGGGTCAAAACCTGAACCTCCGAAGAAAAAAAACGAAAGAAAAGAAAACAGTGAAGATCCCTGCTGTGGCATGTTGTTATTGTAGAGATTACTCTGTTTAGTCTAGCAGCTCACTTCACTCATGAAGTGAGGGACGCCCACTGTTGCTGCCGAAATATATTTTAAGTGGTGCAACCACTTCCTTAGACAGCTTTGTGGCTGGGTCCCTGTGTCCCTGTGAGAACATAATTAATTAGCATATTCTCACCACCAGGTGTCACTGTTGCACCACTTCGCACAGGTGCAATTTTTTTAAACACCAGTAAGATGCCCTGAGGGCGAGAAGCGACCTCGCCCTAAAGGGTGAGGTCGCATGCATGCATCCGCCTGCGTGACGGCAGACGGTTTGGGCAAGCGCTGGCGCTTTGGCATGGGGGTAGGGTGACCAGATGTCCCTCTTTGCGTGGGACAGTCCCTCATTTCAAATACTTTTCAAGCGTCCCACCTATTCAGCCCCTGTTCCACATTGTGACTGACAGACATCAGTGTTCAAATGCCCTAATATTTAGTCCCCTAATAGTTTGCGTTCTGTTGTAAAGCTCTCTCATTGTCTCTTTTCCTGCTAGATGTGTTTGTAAGTCTGTTAAAATGACATGAGAAATATAACCCTATAGGCTAAAGCAGTGGTGCCACTATACATTTCCACACTCACTCCAGAAGGCCACATTGCATCAAAAATATCAGATCTACAAAACGCGTTGCAGTGCGACACGTTTTGAGCTTGTAGATCTGATATTTTTGCTAATATATATTTGAATTGAAATCCTGAATTATTCTGTCCCACACATGGAATACTTAAGGCTCATTCATAGTTAGATTTTTCGCGACCACCGCGACCACCGAAAACTACAACATGACGTCACATCACCTCGACCACCGCACCGCACCGCGTTTTTACTCAGCACCGCTTCGGTGGTCGTGGTGGTCATTAAAAATCTAACTCTGAATAAGCCTTTATGTCCCTCAAATTAACAGTTTGGATCTGGTCACCCTACATGGGGGGGTCACATCAACATATGGTGATATAACTCTGTACTGGCTATATATGGAGCGTGTCTTGAGTGTACAGGGTTTGATGAGGTCAGATCAACAAGAATTGCTGGATGTACGGTCAGATGTAATCGGTCATATGTAATCGTAATCGGTCAGATCTTCAATATTCACAGCAACGATGTGAATGTTACTCCGAATACTGTGGCCTGCCCTGTCTTACACAAAGATGAGCATTAATACTGTGGCCTGGCCTGCCCTACACAAAGATGAGCTTTGTAGGAAAAGCTCCTTCCATAGATTGATTCTAACATTGATTATCCCCAAGCACACTGACCTCATTACACTGGCTGTCAAATTTCATATATAACAAAATAATATATCTTCACTTCATCTTGGTAAAGCAAATAAGCTTCATTGTATTATTCTAGACATCTTTATTTAGACCAATCTGAATGATGGTTGAGGCTTTTTCCCTGAACATATAAATTCTGACACAATAGGCCTACAAATGAGAAAAGAGCACAACAAACAGCATCCTTTGTCAAATTACAATCCAGTGCGCTGACTGCGCTCCAAGTAACCATTGTAACCCAATGTGAACAAATTGCTTCATTTGTTGTAGATGATGTCATGGATTTACATAATTTAAACTTCTGATGATTTATCCATAATACTTTGAGATCAGTGAAGCCTGCTTGAATCAAACCAAAAGGTCACTGATAAAAGTTTGAGTCGATATATTATGAGAACCCTTTAAAATGTTATATAGGCTATAATATAAGGTTGGGACACATCCATATAGTGTAGCCTATATAGGCCTACTACTGTCCAGGGGCATTGCATCTCTTGGGACTTGGACCCCATGGAATTACATTAAATTGGGCCCCATGGCACCCCCAACTGTGCAAAAATAAATCCATTCCAGAACGGCAGAACCTAATATTCGACCCATACGAAGCTCAGCCAATACCACATGGATTACCAAAAATAGACAGCATAGCTACATCGTGTTAGTAGGCCAGGCCTACACTTTTTTTTTTAAATATATAAAACATGTTAATATCATGCTGCTTAATTACTTTGAGAGGTTATGCTAAATTATCATAATTGTATATTGATCATACTGTATATAGCCTATATTATATACTATATAGGCTACAATTACCAATAACCATAATAATTAAACCATTGCAGGAGTGAGTGAATGGGACAGTTTGTTTACTATAATATTCAGTGGGTTTGGGGTCGAACGGGGAACTTATAGGGCTATCTAATCAGACACAGACAGACAGACTTTGGGAAAACGCCCGGAGTGCTAAAATTAGACTACTACTACGCGTTTTCTAATCAACATTGCACGGTGGTGAAAGGTGAAGTGTCTCTACGGTGTGTTAATTAGTCTAATGAACCTTCCCCGGTGGTGGTGGTGCTTCATTATTATTCACACCGGTGGTACTGGTGGTGCAGCCAGAGAGGGTGCATCAATGGCCGTTGTGTTCTCCTCACTCAGGTAAAATAGGAAAGGAAACCGGACGCAGCTGCTGCTACAGTTCAGTTCACTTCGTGGTCAGAGACAACACACAGAGGAGATCTAGCACCGGATTCAGGGTTTTTTATTTCTATTCTTCTCTACTTGTTCTGGCGACGCGTCTTTTCTTTTCCTCCTGCAGCTGTGTGACAGTGTGTGTGTGCGATAGCCAGCGGTGCCCCATACTATACCCTTGTCCTGCTTCTACCGTGTCAGACAGACAGCGTGTCCGTGGGCTGTATTTGTAATAAACTGAGCTTATAAACCTAAACGGCGAGACATTGACAAGGATATGGCAGCCATCAAGGCGCTGGAGCTGTGGTGCAAGATGCAGTGTGACGGATATGAAGATGTGGCGATCACCAACATGACGACTTCATTCAAGAATGGATTGGCGTTCTGTGCCATTATCCACAAATACAGACCGGACCTCATGTAAGCGTTTTCATCATCATCAGACACAGACTAGACAGACAGCCCCGTTATTCCCCTGATCGGTCCCAGGCATCCTCCACCACCACCACCCCTCCTTGCAAGTTTGTAGGAATTCGTGTCAAGATTCACACGCTTGATGACGAAAATAAATGTGGGCCACACTGTAACTTATTGTAGCCTGCCTACCACCTGCAGCCAATTCAATATTGATTAGCATTTTTTGCTCTGTATCGTATAATTAGCCTATTGTAAAATTGCTGCCAGTGGTGGACTATTTATGGAAATAATGGACACACACACACACACACACACACAGTAACGATGCAATCAAATTAATATTTTAATTTAACTTGCCATCAATTGGATGTCTTTCTTTTCCCAGAGACTTTAAAGCTCTCAGTAAAGAGGATACGTTTGAGAACAACGACTTGGTAAGATTTTTTTTGTCTGGACAATCAAATCTGAAAGATCAGACAAACATCAGTTCTGTACAGTGCAAAGAAAATAAGGTTTTTCATCAAGATTTATTTAAATTTAATGAAATTTGAAATATATTGATTAACAGGTGATTGTTTACAAGCATTGTCACAACACAATGTGACAATTAGTATAATGTACATCCCAGTTTAAAACTAATTTAAAACTTGAAATATTCACTCTTTTCTTGTTACCTTTGGCCATTTGACCTAATTTATTTCTACCCCTCCAGTCCAGGGTAACCTAAACAGTGCAGAGCTCCCTGGGCCCTGCTGGCTTCCTATACATTTGAGGATTACAGTAAAAATCCTCGGTCTTCCTTTATCCATTTGTAGCTCAAGAGAGGGAGTACAAATGGAAGGAACCAATTTGACCCGGAAGGTTCCATTTGTTCTCTTCTCAGAGTTAAATGAACTCTGAGCAAGTGAGCATACATATATAGCTGATCTCTCTCTCTCTACCTGTCTGCATGGGTCCCCCATGACGGTGTGAGCAGAGAACCTGAGCTCGCTCAGCAGAGGATCTGCAGGGTATTCATTTTGAATGAGGCTTACTGTCACAGGCCACTTGATCCTCACGATACTTGGTCCATTTTAAGACAGGGTGTCATGATGTCACACTCCTGGAGGCAGGGTTATTCAAGAAGAGTACATTTCATGCAACACAGTTTTGTCTAAAGCAGAACACGATGTGTCATAGTGTGTTTAATTAGGCCTGTCTAGCGTATGCCTATAGTGAGGTCTTGGGCTACTCATATTGAAATGTAGGTTGTTTGAGAATTGTTTTTGGTTATTTATTTTACCATAAATGGCAGCTTGCAATTTGTTCTAATTTTTCCCACTGGCAATTTCTTTGGAAAACGTACAACAAAGCGCCTCACAAAGCCAGTCATTGTGTCTATTTTTTATTTTATTGTGTTACTAACTAACTGTAGTGTACATTGGCAGGCGTTGTATTCAGCACTGCTGTTAGATTTTAATGAGCATGTCCCATGTGTGATCCTAAACAATGACCTGATATCCTGCCCCCTCCATCCTCCTGTTCGTTTACTTTTCTTTCTTCTTTTTTTCTTTTTGTTTTTTGTCCACGAGACTGCACAGGAAATGTGCTATTCATTATACAGCCCTTGTCCAGAGGCCCCACGTGTCGGGTCACAACATGCATTCAGTGCTGCTTCTCTATTTATAGAAAACCTTTGTCTTTCTTGACATTTTTCAAATGATTTGTGGGAGCAACTTTTTAGGCTGACTAAGACTTAGTGTAGTAAAACAAGTCTTTAGTCTACCATACAATTATCAATTTAGGCATTTAGCAGACACTATCCAAGTATCCAGAACAACTTAGAAGTGTGAACGCACGAATGGCATGAACCCTAGTCAACAAAATGTTGATGATCTTATGAGCTTCTATGGTCCCAGAGTGCAGAACGCTATGTAGTGCTTCAAAGTAACACATCAGTGTCTACTCTGCGAGGAAGATTTTTACACACTGCTCCAGGCTCCCTGGGTGCGTGCAGTGTGTAGTCGTGTGTGTGTGTGTAGTGTCAACACGCAGAGGTGACCGAACAAAATCACACACAGCCAACGCGACAGTTTTGGTATGGAATGAACATAATATAATAGTTAGGCCTGGATCAAAAAATAAACACATGCAGAGTAGAGGTCTACTCTACTCTGTATGTGTTTATTTTTTAGGCCTATATACAGCTTTTGTCCCCCCACGTCTCAATATTTGACAATGTAAGGAGAAATTAGGTCAAATGTCCGCCTAATATGATTAGCCAACCAATCACATAAATTCAGTTGCTCATGAGATGATGTATGATAAGTGTGCCCCTCACTTCACACGGGGTGTGATTTTGTTAACCTCCAGGCATTCCGGATTGCTGAAGAGAAGCTGGGGATTCCTGCCTTACTGGATGCTGAAGACATGGTGGCCTTGAGGGTCCCAGACAGACTGAGCATTCTCACCTATGTTTCGCAGTACTACAATTACTTCAAAGGACGCTCTCCCTGTAGGAACACTCACATTATCCCTTTTTTCAGATATTTGCAAGATTTTCAAAGATTTCCTCCTTTTTAGTGTCTGCCTCATCAACACAATGTTCTTGAATTGACACCTTGACACTGTGACAATTACATGTTTTCTGTGACATTTTCTTTTCAGTGGTGGGAGGTGTAAAAAGGCCAGCAGAGGGCTCCAAGGAGGAGCCTTCAGAAAAGAAGAATCTCCCTGTGGTTGCCAAAACCTTTGTGTCTAAAACAGCCAATTGTTCACCTTCCAAGTTGATTGCTGACACCTCATCCAAAACTAATCGAGCTGCTGCTGAGAAGGTCAGTATTAGATGACACAACAGTCACATGGTTTTCATTTAAGCTCAAGGCTACTTTACAAATCCTCACTGTCAATGTTATTACATGTGATATATTAAACAAAAATGCTCAGGCTCGTATACGTAAAGTACATAAATGGAAGAAATAATGTATAGTAATTCTAACATGTGTCATGTGTGTTGGAATTTCTTCTTCCACAGAAGACTGTCCTGGCTGAAAACTCAAATAAAACGGGGACACTCAACAGCAAATGTGCCGCATGCAAGAGCCATGTTCATCTGGTGCAGAGGCATTTTTTGGAAGGGAGGCTCTATCACAGGAGCTGCTTCAAGTAAGAATTCAATATATCATGTCTGTTTTTAATTTCAAGTTGTACACTGTGCTAACCATTGCATTTTAAAACTTAACCCAGATGCAGTGAATGCTCCAGTGTGCTCCACCTGGGAGCTTACAAAGCCGGGAAGGCACCAGATACTTTCATGTGCAAGACTCCTTGCAAACCGCCCTCGTCTGGGTCCGCGGCCGAAAACGGACCCACCAGTGGTGCCGTCCTCCGGCGAAAAGGTGAAGGCCAAACCCGTCCCGCCACGCCACGCCCCTCCTCTGTGCTCTCCAGCCCTCCAAAGAACGTTGTACCTCTGAAGTCTGTCCCTCCTGCCCCGGCCCCTAAGTCCTGGACAGCCGCAGCCCAGAAGACACAAACGGCTCGACAGAGGTTCTTCCAGGCTGCTGAGCTGGTCTCGGATGTCCCAGAGAGAAATGGGTTGCCTTCGTGGCCCAGTGGGCCCACGGATGGTTCTGTGAGGCTGAAGGCCCCCTTGAGCCGTGCGCAAAACTGCGTAACGGGGACAACAATTGGCAAGAATATTGCAGAGGAAAACTGCAACAATAACAACACACGCCACTTTGTCATCAGATCCGCAGAAAGAAGGTGAGAGAATGAAGCACCATTTGTTCTCTTTTTTTATGCTCACATTTGTTCCCTTGTTTGGTATTCTTCCCAGTCCCACATTATAAAACCCTGAGTGTTAATTCAACTCTTGAAGTGTGCAAAATCTGCAAATGTAATCAAATGGACCCTTAAACAAATTGATTTGTACACAGTTGATGTCAAATTGTCTAGTTTTACTCGCCGTTTGTGATTTCTTATGATTTCAAATCTGAAGGCGACACTCTCCTCCTCTGTACCCAGGTTTGGAGAGGAGCCAAGACTGTCTGACAAGATCAGTACGAGACAGGATAAGTGTCAGCCAGGCCCAGTGGGGAAACGGCCAGGACATCTCTCCATCAGCCATAAAAACAAGGAATCCCCATGCCCAGACGCCATGAACAACAACACCCCCACAAAGCCAACGCCTGGATCCTGGGACAGCAAAGGTACTGTACGCATGTGCAGCAGTGGTGGACAGTAATTGAATACTACTTTACTACATTTAGTACTGTTGCTTTACTTAAAGAGCATTGTGAGTAACTATATTTGTATTTTTGCATCGATACTTTCACTCCACTACATTTCAAATTAACCACTTAAACGTCATGTCAAATATAGTGAAAATATCTACTAACTAGAATATTATTTTTATATTGGCTTTTTTAAATATTTTCTTATATTGGCTGTTTTCACCATCTGTATTTTTGAATAATTATAAAAAAGCAAATGCAGTACTTGACTACAGAAGTTGAGTACAATTTGATTACTTTGAAGTTCTGAGGTGGAGTACTTTGCTCCCTCTAATACTAAAAGACAACATGACAGAAACAAATTCACCCATTTCCCCACTGGTTTTTGACTTGGTAAATGCATTCACTGGAGCGTGTGAAACAAAATGAGTTTGTAATGAGTGAGCATTACAACCATCCATTTAATTTTGGTAGCCCGAGCTCCTCCTCTTCCTGGGGTCTGTCTGAATACATTTTGTCTTTTGCTGTAGATGTGGGCCCTAATCACTGGAAATCGATGCTCAAGCCAGTTAAAACGGAACCAGGACAGAGGTGAGTCTTCTCTCAACAAGCATAATAATCCCCTGTAGCTCACTGGATAAGGGGAAAAGGGCTAAGTCACTCGGGTGGATAAAATAACTCGACATTTGACTTTGAGACCTGACCATTGAGCTCATTCACTCTCCAGAATGCCTCTTCGTCCTGCTTCGCCCATCTCTGTTCTTGTTGGCTGGCTCAGAAAGAAGCCGCTCTCTCTGTCCCCCACCTTACCATATTCCAAGAAGTGCCATGCCTGACTCTATCCCTGCTCTGTCCCTGCATACTAATTCCTCTATTGTTTCCACCTTTGACCGTTTCAAAATATGAGGTGAGGCCTCTTCATTTACTTGAATGTATTCTGTGTATTTCAGTATGTTTCACCAATATGTGTGATCTAAACACACTTGTAACGTCTCATTAGGGATTCTGTGCATTGTGTCACATTTTTTAAAAGTCTCATTGTTCTCATTCGCGGTAGAAGTCCAGAAACTGATGTCCTATCCAAGCCTCCCTCGAGCATCTCCACCAGTACTACGTCAACTCCCACAGCTATTGAATCTCCACCAGCTTCTGCTGTGGTTGCTCCTGCATATGGCCAGGATCTGTCTCCTCAAAAACCCCATTCGGTGTCTGAAAACATGGGTAAGTTCTTCCTTTGCATATTGTCCATCGCAGTTACTTTTTTACTTTTCGCAAATTACTTGATATACATAAACCAAAATGTTTATACAATAGACCTTGCAGTAAGCCCCTCCCCAAACTGCTATGGTCCAATCACAGCTTAAGCATAACAAGTGATGGACAAGCCTCTCCACAAATAGTTGTCCTATATCATAAAACATTGTTTTAAAAAAGAAATGTCACGCACATATCTTTCCAGTGCATATGGTAGGCCTTGTTGAAGAGATTTTGAACGTCTGGTCCCAAAAATTAAAAAGTATTTAATGGGTAATGTCCATGATATTTACATTGGAATGAATGAGCCCGGCTGGAAAGTGTAGGACACTGGGGAGAGGGCGGGGCTTACCGCAAGGTCTATTGAGATGTTGTACACTAGTGAAATCCTATCTCATATTTTACTCGTATGTAATATAACCGCAGTATACAAATTGACCCATTTGTAGTACACTGTCTAGTATAAATTATAAGACACACAGGATTGTATTACAGTATGAGATATACAGTATACTGTATACAGTATGCATACACACATATGCGCATGCACAGTATTTGTTGACCTTACTGTCATAATTTCAGGCATGGAACATGCAAACTACTACTCGTCTATCAAATTCCCATCCAGCTGGTCCACTGTGCAATCAATTGGTTCTTCCGTGACTGTTCCGGCAAATGACAGAGACACAGATACTTGTGCCCCAGGTTTGGCCTCTTTCAATTCTAGATTCTAGTCCATGTCGCGTTGCTCATTTTTGATTTCTTTATGCAAGGAATATTTCAACAGAAAATGACTGAAGTGATGTAACTTGTGACCATGATTTTGTGAGAAGCTGCCATAAAAGG
Source organism: Benthosema glaciale (assembly GCA_900323375.1). Lineage (NCBI taxonomy): Eukaryota > Metazoa > Chordata > Actinopteri > Myctophiformes > Myctophidae > Benthosema > Benthosema glaciale. The sequence goes on from OOFJ01051204.1 coordinate 12,438, forward strand.
TGAATCTAATCCTATTTTATCTACCTCTTAGCTTCTAAAAAGGGAAAGTATTTGTCACCCACCAACGCCCCCAGTCCTGAAATGAGGTCACCCTCTGTAAGCTCTCTCCCTTAAGTCTCTTAAAAGATTAATTAACAGCATTGCAAAATATGATTTCATTACATTCCCAGCGATATGTTGTCAGTGTTAAATTTTCAATCATGCATCGTGACACTTCGTTCTTGTTCTTGTGCCTCTGACAGGTCAAATCTCATCACATTCCAATGGAGCAGATCGAGAGGGAGCTCGATGAGATTGCGATAAACCTGAGCAACTTGGAGAGGGAGGGAGTTGGGCTGGAAGAGAAGCTACGCAGCTTTGAACAAGGTACTTTTCCACTTGTTCTGTGTCATCACTTCCCCAACTCGGCACTTCCCCGTCACTTCCTCCTGTTCCTGCTTAGAGAAATGGAAAGTCAAACAAAAACAACATCCCCTCTCCCACCCTTTCTGAATTCGAGGCAGTACAGGATCTTGATGGTTAATTCTCTATATCCGTGCCTGTTGACGCACAACAAATGACCGCTTCACAAATCTACTGTACTTCACAAACATCCCTATCCTTCTGCTCCAGTGTGACATAGTTCCAGTTTACAGTTGTGTTCTCGTGCATAGACTGTTGACCATAGGGGATGCACATACTGTAGTATATCAACTACAGGCCGCTAGTGGAGACAAGCCATTTCAAGTGCATCTATCAGAAAATGAGTAGGGACAAAAATAAACCACAGGGAGTAGAACACTGATTGCTTTGAACCTTTGCCTTGCTAGCAGAATGTTGTGTATTATGACAAAAGTTACACTTAAACGTGAGACTCTCGTTTTGCCTAACTCATTGTGCCCGTCTTGTGGCAAGTACAGTATGCTGTATTTCGCAAACATGTTACCACTAATTCATATGCAAGAATACAATTGGTGTTAACTCATGATGTAAATACCACCAAAGCAATCATGAAGGACATTTTTGCCACTTGACAAACGTTTGAGACTTGGTCTATCCCAGATTTTAGGGTATTGGTGAGTCTGGTGACTGAGCAGAAACCACAAGTGTTTGACATTGAGTAAAAAATATGCTCGGTATTTAGATACTAGAGCTGTGTCCGTGAGGCCTCTACAGTGGTGGCCGTTGGGCACTGGCCTACTTGGAAAGTTGGAAATGCATGTTTTATTTAAATATTGTCTGTGTCCCTTTTTATGCCCATATATGAAGTTCTTAACTGACCTCACCATATTTTGAGGGACACCCCTCTGCACTGTAGTTCACTCCCCTAAACCAGGAAATGTCTTGTTCCTACAGGCTTTCATTTTTGAGCCGATTGCGAAGAAAATAAAAGCATGGGTACCGAGGCTAATCACCTAGCAAACGAGAGGCTTTCATATGTTGCATATGAGTGCAACCTAACTGATCGATATAAAACATCCCCCTAGATTCACGAAGTACCCAAACCAAAGGGCCACTTTGCATAACCAGTTTAGCGGCTGTAATCAGCCTTATACACGGTATAAAAGCAACAGCATCAGTACTGTTTCTGTGGTATTCTGTCTGTATGCAACAAGAATGTCTCCATCGAAGAGATTTGTTCAAAGCAAACTTTTGTTTCGCTACCAGGTGCACATGTAGGCATGCACGCATGCTCGTAGCAGCATTAAAATACCGTACCACCATGGGTTGAAAAAAAAAATCACCATTACAACACTGGCAGTTTGGCATTTTGGTTGTTCAATGTGTTAAAACTGGGAATTACCTTTTCAGAGGAGAAGGGAGACCTTTTGATGGACCCACTAATGGTTGACTGGTTCAACCTTATCAGAAAGAAACAGATGTACATCAGGAGGGAATCTGAGCTTGTGTACATGTGAGTATCTTGATCAGTCTGTTCTCAAATTATTAAAGGAGTTTCACAATATTCCATCTATACATTGCCCCAAGTGTAGAAACAACTGACCTTGCATCAGTGCTCTGTTCACATGGGAAAAATATTCCATTTGGAGCTTGCGTTCTACAGTTATCACCGTTTTAAAACGGCATGCCTTTGCAAGTCAATGAGTTAATTTTGACTACATTTTCTTTAAATGTGTATTAACGGTGATGGGTAATTATTTGAATTCTGTATTATGTTAAGA
>OOFJ01051419.1:0-10771 GCA_900323375.1 Benthosema glaciale
CACACACACACACACACACACACACACACACACACACACACACACACACACACACACACACACACACACACACACACACACACACACACACACACACACACACACACACACACACACTAACAGCTGACACAAAGACTGGTGACTGGTCACATTATAATTGCGTCATCAATATTGGTGAAAATAATCAGGATTATTTTGTCCGATTCCGATATGCTACCAATTATATCGTGCATCTCTAGCACAGTTGCTTAGTTTCCAGATATAAATGGGTTTACAACATTTGCGAGAGCAAAAGTGTGAGAAAAAGAATGTTTCTCAATGGAGATAATCACACTCAGATAATGCTATCTCTGTGTGTCTCTCTCTCCATTTCTGTCTTTCTGCAGGAGTGGTGCATTCTTCTTCCTTATCATCAACATGGTGTTTGGGAACCTCTCTGCTGTTGAACTCTTTATCAACGAGAGGGCCATTTTCATGTGAGGTTGTGAGAGAGATTGAGTGTGTGTGCGTGTGTGCGTGCGTGCGTGCACATGCGCACATGTGTGTATAAATAATTATTCTACTGTATATCTCTTTGGTATTATGTGTATGTGTGATTTATTTTATTTATTATTTTGTGATTAATGATTCACCAAAGAATTATATAATTATTCTGTACTTCATGATTCTATACACAAGCCAGAATAATGAACATTATTATGGAATGTAAATGCTGTGCCTGTGTGTGTGTGTGTGTGTGTGTGTGTGTGTGTGTGTGTGTGTGCGTGCGTGTGTGCGTGCGTGTGTGTGTGTGAATTCGGTGTTCCAGCCACGAGAACTCCAGTGGGTATTACCGTACCTCGGTCTACTTCCTGTCCAAGATCTTTGCTGATCTGTTCCCAAACCGCATCGTTCCCATCTTCATCTTCTCATCCATCGCCTACTATATGATGGGTACATAGTCCACACACACACACACACACACACACACACACACACACATGCACATGGGTGATGTCCACACGCAGACACACACAACGAGAAGCAGGTAGGCTATCGTACGTTTTCTGTACGTAAAAGCCACAGTCACTATATGAATGAAATACTATTTAGTGAGAACATGGTGCTGAAAGATGGAGGGATAAAAACGAGGGTCGAGGAGGAGGACTTTTGTCCATCGCCGTGGAGTCAAGGGGTTGGAATCCACTGTGGTACGAAGTAACACAAGTATCCCTGTTCAGGCGATACTTGTGTAGAGGGCGAACGTTGGCGATGCACTAGCAAGTCCTACAGGCAGGTGGCAGCGCCTGTCTAACAGGAGGAGTACAGACTGCCCTGTGGGGGCTCCTCACTGGCAGATGAGCCAGTAGGGTAGAGGACAGCAGTGGGGAGGACGGAGGAATGAATTGGCGCAACAACTACATTGGCTACTCTAGGGGGGGGGCTTAATAGCATTTGAAGGAAGAGTTGAATGAGGGGCAGAGGATGAGAGAATGATTCAGCATGGGCCGGGTGAATGGGATTTGGGTATTGGGTATTCCACAATCTCGTCTGGAACGGCATCATTTTCATTTGAAAATTGTGGGAGGCAACAGTCTGGCACGTGTGTCTGTGCGTGCGTATGTGTGTGTGTGTGTGTTGGGGGGGGGCGTCTTTGTTTCCTAGTGTTCCTCTCACTCTTGACTCCACCCACACACCTCCAGGTCTGAAGCCAGCGTTCACTGCCTTCCTGTGCTTTGCGTTGACCATGAGTCTGGTCAGCCTGGCCGGGGTGAGCCTGGCCTTCCTGGTCTCCGCCAGTGTCTCCTCCTTCGCCATGGCCAACATCCTCATCGCTCTGCCCTTCGTCTTCATGATGGTGAGACACTGACACGCACTTTAACATCATGGTCAATAATCCTTTTACTTGTTCTTCAATATTACAGTTCTTGTTCTATACAGTTTAACCCATTAAAACCGGGCGTTCCCAGTCCCATCTTTGTCATTTTATATTGTAACCACTGTAACCATTATTTTATACTTTTGTTATTCTAAAAAAAACATGAGCTTATATCTGCTATTTGACAAACCATGCTTTCTTCTTTGAATATGTTTTTAAAAAATATGAAGGTTTTCAGAAAACTGCCTCATGTTTTAATGGGTTCACAGAATTATATGACCTTTATGAGATTAATTTTTGTAAGTGTAACCATTCCTTTGGGAAATTATAATCAGCTGTCACTGTCAGAAATAGCCATTGTTTACTGTTTAGCCAGTTCCTGTACCTGGCCCACAAACAAATGTAAGTTTTTTTCAAACTGTATTTCCAAATGCAAACGGAGAGCACGGTCGTAGTATGACGGATTACATCTCCACCCTGTTTATTCATTATTAATAGCTCAGCTGGTTTTCAATTTGTTTTAAGCCTAGCCACTCTAAAGTGGCATAAAAGGCTGCCCATATGTTGACAGGGTTTTAACATCATGCAATAATACCGTAGCCTGCTAAAGCATCTAGACACAAACAGTAGTGTCACAAGTCGCGACTGTCACGTACAGACATATTAAAGCAGTATTCTATCCACTGCCTCTACATATATCTTCCCTTTCCTTAAGGTGTTTGGCGGGTTCCTGGTCAATCTGAACTCCATGCTGAACTGGCTGTCGTGGCTGCAGTGGATCAGCATATTCAAATATGGACTGGATGTAAGACTTGATGCTGTGGTGTACTGGCTACTGGGTAGTGAATGAGAGGCTATTTTAGGCCTTTTACGTCCCCGGGTGGGTCGCCCCAGACCGCGACGGTGGCTTGCCGTTTCAAGCGTGCATTATACTGAATCTGTCGGCAGAGACAATCAGAATGTGTATACATTGTTGTTAGTGGGAATGAAAACATAGGTGCCCCACCGGAAGAGGAGGGCTGAGGACGGACGGACCAAACGCAAGCCCCCAGGGAAGCTCTCCAGCCTTGAAGCACTCGGCCCTAGTGGCCAGAGCTGAGAATGCAGGCGGGCCCCTGCATTTTGCCTGAGGAAACCCTGTGCCACTCGTGTTTAACATTGAGCACTCGGGTGCACTTCCGCAATTGCTAACCAAAATCTGGTTGGCAAATGAGGAAGTAGAGTGTTCTTCCGTCCGGGTGCTTCACAATGCCACTGAGCAACTTCTACTGAAATGAATAGCGGGGGGCGGGGCTAACGCTCCGGTTCTGCCTCTATCCTTTTATTACTCTAAGACCAAACGGGTCAACATCCTGTTATCCACATTCTATTGGGCAGTGACCTCTGAGGCAACACCTTCAAATGGAAACAAACAGCAGAGGATGCTGTTTTTTTCCTTTTTATGCCGATGGGTTCCCAAGCTACCTTTACAGAACCAGTGGTCTGTGGCATAATAACAGGTCAAAATGTTTCTTTACTAAATATATGCTATACATTGTTATTGGGAGGTGGAAAAAACCCCAGACGTGAGCTTGTTTCCATTGTGGCCCTATGAATTTAATTAATCAAAGACATATAAAGACCTACATTACAATAAACCATCAATAATATATAGGACCAATAAATGTATATTTACATTTCCAGTTGCAAATTGGTGCTCTTTTATGGCAGTTTTGAATAAGGGTATGGTCGTAGGGAGTTACACTTTTTGAAGGCTGGTGGTAGGGAATTCCACATTTTGGTGGCATAATAGTAAAATGTATCCATGTTTGTACTTTGTACAGAATCTGGGCTTCTGGGGGGAATGAGATCAGTGAGCTCCATCTGGTGTTGTTCCCTCTTACTCTTTTGAAACTCTGTTTGACAGTACAGCACATGGCCACTGCCCCCTTGAGTATCTTGAAGACCAGGCGGCCTGCAGGCCCATTGCAAGTTGCTGTATACTGTATAGTGTGTATACCCTTGAGGATTGTTTGAAATAAGCTAGCGGTTTAGAGCTAAAAAATAAAAGTTGAGAAGGACTGCTGTAGTGTGTGACTGTGTGACTGTGACTGCGAGCGTGCGGGCGTGTGTGCATGCGGGCATGCTTGCGTGTGTGTGTGTTTGCTTGCGTAGCGGGTTCATCAGGTTCATATGTTTTTTTCTCAGCATTACCTCTCTTCTGTTCTCAGGCTGTGTTCATCAATGAGTTTACAGGCCAGAAGTTCTACAGCAGCAACACCTCTTTGTGAGTAACCTACCTAGTATATCCCCACATATATGCACACTGCACACTAAAAGTTCAATACAGATTGGGGTCCAGGGACCGCCAGTTACAGGCCCAGGGACTCAGGGAGTCCCCAGCAAAAAGATTGATAGTTTTGGAACCAAATGGACACTTATGGATCTGTAACTGTGAGATTGTACAAATTGAGGGGTGGCCCTTTAAGGCTAAGAGGATACCACAAAAACATCCCAGGGACTTGTTTACCCCCCCAACCCCCTCCACTTGTGGTCTCTTCCTGATAGATGTTTTTTTTTTTCAGGCCAATTTTAAAAGAGGCCGGTGTTACACATGCTTTAATGGACTGTGTCAGGGCATTCCACATTTTGGTGGCAGAGAACCACCACTGTCATTGACTGTTGCACCCTTGACCCCTGTATGCCTTTGTGTGTCCTTGCTGCAGCATTACAGGGGAGCTGTTTCTACGGTCACAGGGGATAGACTACTCTAGCTGGGGATTCTGGCAGAACCACGTGGCTCTCTCTGGCATCATAACTGTCTGCATGGTGCTGGCCTACGTTCAGCTGCGACGAATCAACCGCTGGAAATGATGCAGCGCCTCTCTCTGTTCCTCCGTCTCTCTGTCTCTGTCTCTGTATGTCTTTTTTGTCTCTCCGTCTCTCTCTGTCCTTAAGTCTCTGTGTCTCGGTCTGTCTGTCTTTTTGTCTCTCTGTCCTTCTGTCTCTCTCTATCCTTCTGTCTCTCTGTTCCTCTTCATGCCTACCCCAAAGTTATTGTTTTTCTTTTGCCCTTTATCTTGATTTCATGATTTCAGTTTAGTTTTGATTCGTTTTTAAAGTTTTCTACATGAGTTCAGTTTTTATGTTTGTTTGTTTTAGTTAACTAATTAATTGATAACAAACTTGCTGTCTACACAGTTAAATACTCTGTGTTGTGTAGATCAGTCTATCAACACACTATAAACAACCTGCACATTATGAAAAGAATTACACACTTCAAACCAAATTCATACTAAGTAATTTGGAGGGTAAAAGCGGAAATACTTGTTTAGAAGTCTGCGAGGAAATATTTTTCCATGATTTTTTTTACAAAATAAATATTTATCTCTGATGTACAGTATGAGTAGCATTGAATCATTTATTTATGTTTGATGCAATAAACAGTGCATGTGCTAGGTCTCACTATCTCTGTCTCTCTCACACGCGCACACGCACACACGCACACGCACGCACGCACGCACACACACACACACACACACACACACACACACACACACACACACACACACACACACACACACACGTGTTGTAGCACTGTAATTACAGACTGCATAAGCTGCCATTGAGCACATTTGGCAAGTACACAAGAGAATGTTCAACACACACAGACACACGTAAACGTCTTATTTACAAAGCTGCTTACACACGTGAGAGATCACACAATCATCTGGGTCACTCTCAAAATGATCACACAGATTTACAGAAAATGTAATAAATAGCAGACATATTTTCTTAACAGTCAGGAATGGAATTCTAATTGTCTGAACTCTGAAATGGGCTAATTGCCTAATATACAGAATGTTCATTGAAGATTCTTTATTTGTGAACCTTCCGGCACAGTGCAAACACAGTGATATATAAATTGCATTTAGTTTTTCATATATTTTAAGTGCCATTTAGGCTACATTATATGCATTTGACCAGTTTGATAAAAGTTATTTCCTGTCCCATATTATGCAGAAAGTATTTTTTAAATCATGACATTGACAGAGGAGAAACAACAGAAAATAATTTGTGAAATATCGATTCGTTTAAAGGAGAAATCCAGACCGCCACCCTCTCAGAGGCTCCCACAGTAAAATGCAGCTAGAATGGTAGACAGCTAGTTGTCTTCATTCTAATGTGGGTATTTTAGTGGCTCCAAACTTTTTTTTCTTCTTTTTCACAAACTGTCTATGCACCGTTTGTCAACCTCGAGCCGCCATATATACAGAACCCAGTGCCGGGCCTTAATTTTCAGGCCCGTTGAGATCTCTGCAGCTGGGCTCTGTATTTCAATTGACCTCCCCCCATTTTTCTCTCTTTTCCAATCACTCCCCGGCGCGTCCCGGACATTGAAAGCCTGTGTACATCAGCATGGATACAATATCACTCTGCAAGTGTACAAATGGAATCAAATGGACCCATAACGGTTTTCATACAGTGTCGTAGTTAATAAAAAAATACATACATGTACAAATGAAAGCCACGTGAATATCACAGAGACAGGAGTTACCAACTGAAAAACTATAGAGTTGACATCAGGTCCCGTCCAGATTTCAGCAGCAAAACTCACGTTCCATGTCAACTTTCATTTTGACCTTCAGAAGCTTTTCAAACTGGTTCCACCAACGTTCCGGAGGCCGGCGGTGCCCACCACAGTTACCGGGGCATTTTCCAACCCGCGGAGCCACTCGGTGCACTTCAGCACCACGCGCTCATCAACGCCACAGTCTTCCTCCTCTTCCTCGTACTCCACATCGTCGTACTTATGCCGCTCATTGAGGAGTGAGATCTTCACCAGTGAGCTGACATCTCCCGCTAGGACGATGTCACTGTTTTTCACAGCAGCTCTGCTGCTCAGCGTGCCATGTCTTGCCGCTGGTTGATGCTGCTTGGAGACACTTTCCCTTGTTTCCCGCCTGCGCCGGGCATCTGTGGTGCCACTGGTTACGTCGGCTTCCCTGGTGATGGCGTTCCTGGCCGACCGGCATTGCTGTCTCTCGTTTCTTCGCCGCTGCAGCAGCAGAACAGCCTCTGGTGTGAGAGTCAGTGTGAAGCGGGCCCCATCCTCCTCCTCATGAAACCTACTTTTCCCCTTCGCCTGGGGTTCGCCCTTGACGAGGGCAGAGTCCAGGCTGCACTGCGGTGTCTTAGAAATTGACCCACCAGAGCAGGAGGCAGGAATGGTTCCTGAGAGTTCCCTGGACGAGGACAGCCAATGGCCCTTACACTTAGCGTTTAATCCTGACCCCGACATCGCCTTGCTAGTCGGCAGGCGACTCCTGGGCTGGCTCTTCTTCCCCAGGTGCCTCAGGTTCGACGCCAGCCTCTCCGTCACCGAGCTGCCCCGATCTTCCACCGGCGCCTTGGCACTAGCCAACGGGGCGTTCATCATGGGTCTTACTTTCCCAGTCAGTCCTCCAGACATGGGGGTAGAACGCGAGCGTGCGATCGACACCGGTGGGATGAAGGGCATCTTAGCGATACACAGCAGCAGGTAGGAGATGAACAGTGTTTTGCGGTTGAAATGCTGGAGAAGAAAAGCAGATGGTATCAAGGAGCGAGCCGTGTTGCCGAGGATGAAACAATGTTCTGTTGCATCTTGGGCCATACAGGGTCAGCTCAGCAGCTAGCTGGTGGCGTACCTGTCACCCTAGGACTGTGGCTGTTGTGGCGGTCCTGTTCCACTTCTTATGCCCCTATACGGTGGCCTCTACAGCACATACGTGTGTGTGTGTGTGTGTGTGTGTGTGTGTGTGTGTGTGTGTGTGTGTGTGTGTGTGTGTGTGTGTGTGAAAGAGAGAGAGAGAGAGAAAGAGAGAGAGAGAGAGAGAGAGAGAGAGAGATCCTCTCACGTGGATTGCCTTTACTCAATTAAAGGCTCAAAGACTTAAAACACTAATAATCCCCTGAAGTCAACACTGAGAGCACGTTACCTATATGCACAAGTGTGCATGTGCATATAGGTATACACATGCACACATGCAGTGGCGGTTGTAGGTGTCAGGTGGCCCTATGCAAGATTATTGTATGTGGACCCCAATGTAGGCAACTGCCCGGGGGGTTGATCAACAACAAAAAAATGCGATGAAAATGCTTCAATCTGGTGCACATTGCGATCAGAATTAAGAGGCTCACACATCATAGAAATACACACACATACACTGCGCTGCTGGTCCTAAACCAGCATAATCATCACACAAGTAACTCAGCCGTTCATGCCACTGCAACACTACCACCGACAACATGTGTCCATGGGGCAGTCGTAGCTCAGGGGTAGAGTGGCCGGATGGAAACCACAAGGTTGCCAGTTCGAACCCAGGCTCCCACAGAGTTGGTGTCGAGGTGTCCTTGAGCGAGACACTGAACCCCATAATTGCTCCTGATGTGCTGGTTGGTGCCTTGCATGGTTTCCGCCGCCATCAGTGTATGAATGTCTGTGTCTGTGAATGTAATGCAAATTTATGTAAAGCGCCTTGGATAAAGGCACTTTGCACCATTTATCTCCAGCCGTGTAGCTATAAAATCCCAAATGCTGCTACATTCAAATTGTGAAATAAGCGAGATGTTGAGTTACTATAGCCATGTTGAAGAATTCTGTGTTTACAAACACACAAGCACGCTAATGGACGGTGCCCAGAGCGTGAGACTAGAGGACAAAGACATTCCAAGGACCAATCCAATATCGGAGCCTGCACCTCTCCGCCCCAAAACGGAGGTAAAGTTACCGATATAAACAAGCGTTTTTGCCATATAAATGTAACCATTTATATATTTAAAAACAAAATGGAGTTTATTTTCCTATTTTCTGGATTTTCATTCTATCCGAGTTGAGCCTCACTGTGCCAGTACCAGTCACAAATGTGATGACATCAGCCCATTTGGGCAAGTGGATATGGCCGAATTTAGGCCAAGGAGTGTTTTCGTGCAAAACTAATGCGTGGAATAGATTCACAATCATGAAAACCCCCTAGTTTGACATGCCACATGCTATTTAAAGTATGATACATTTTTGCCTTATATTGGTTGTCTATATGAGACATGAGAACAGTGTTACTTGAGGTCAGAAGGAGATCAAGTTCTACCAGTTCTACCGTATCAAACTGAAACTATTTGGTTTGGTTCGGTAGCTTCGATAGTTGGTGACATATTGATGAGACATCCTAGAGGTAGTCTTACACCGGCTTGCATAGTTTTTTTTTTTTTACCATTGAGCTAATAAAGCTGGCTTGCATCCTGAGGTGAGACATGCATGACCTTTGACATGATCTATATATCTCAGAAGAGCAGGGAGACAAAATAAAACCAAAAAATGACCAAATTAATAGAAAAAACACAAATAACAAGCTGCTGCTTATTGATCAGGTGTTGCTGTATGCCTGTATGGACAGCTATTTTCCAGTACTCGAAAATGAAACCCACCCAAAATTAAAGTTATTACCTCCAGCTGCATGGCAGTGCATGCTGGCTTTAATTGGCCTAATGCACCAGTTGCCACAAACAAGAGAAGGTAACGGCTGCAGCCTGCGGGAAGGTCCCTGTAGGGACGTCACTACTTGACAAACAAAGGGAGTTACTTGTGTTAGGGAGGAAGTGGAGGCACAATTTGCCAGCTCACTTCAGGTTGAGACACACGTTGAGAGTTTGTTGAGTACGATGTCTCTTTTAGAAGATGGTCTTTTCCAGTCTCCCAGTTCAGTCATGCTGCTGGGGGCTGTTGTTTTCCTGCTTGTTCTCTACCTCCTGTCCTCCAGGAGCCAGGCCGAACAAAGAAATGGACCTCCAGGACCCAGACCTCTGCCTCTGCTTGGGAACTTACTGCAGTTGGATCTCAGTAGGCCACACACCTCCCTTTGTTATGTAAGACTTATAGTAACTAATAGGTTTATTTGGGAAATTAGAAGTGATTGTAGCCTACTCTTATTTCAATTAGACAACATAATTATAGTCTAGCTGCAACTTGCAGCACTACATTTTGTTTTTAATAATGGGATGAATCTAGAGTTGCAATATTGACTATATTGATTGAAATGTCCGATCTGCTTGTATTAAACAACTCACCAACGTTGCAGCTGTAGGGCAAGCTTGAATTATACTCTTTCGTTTGTTTCATAAATATCCACTGTATACATGTTATGAGCTACTTTCTGCTAAGAAATTCCAAGTGTTGAAGTTGGAAAGCACTCATTGGAAGTCGCTGAAAGGCCTTGCGTACCACCTGTTTTGGATTTGCACATACAGTAATGCAGAGGAAGCAGTACAATTTACAATTTACAATTTAGGCATTTAGCAGACGCTCTTAATCCAGAGCGATTTACATAGGCATAAACAAAAGTAGGAGTAGGAGTAGGAGTGCTTCCAAACTCCAACACATAGAAAAACGTATCACCGGCACAGAAGTTCTTGAGAGAAAGTAGCTCATAACATGTCTACGGTGGGTTTTTATTAAACAAACACTTTGCAGATTGAATTAGAACTGCACTCTGTCGAGTGCCAACTTGCGCATTGCATACAAGTAGGCCATACATGGCCTACTTGTCAGCGCAAGCAGAGCGAGCGAGCAGCACGCAAGTACTCCCGACACCTCTAGGACAGGGCTTCTTAACCCGTGGGCCGCGACCCCTCGGGGGGTCCCGGAATTATTTTGGGGGGTCCCCAGATGATTTTCAAAAAAAATAAAAATAAAAGTTTTAAAACTTTTTTTTTTTTTTTGCAACTGAATAGCTGAAAAATGGAAATTGAGAGTTTACATAGTACATAGTCCATGCATAAACTTTCCTTAATAGTTATATCTGGTTTTAGTATATATTTTCACTATTATTCATGTTATTGTAGCGGTCAATTTGTATTGGGAGTGGGGAGGGGAGCGGCTCGGGGGTCCCGAGACAT
>OOFJ01051601.1:5562-17052 GCA_900323375.1 Benthosema glaciale
TAGCAGTATCGGCTAAAGGCTGTGTGTGTGTGTGTGTGTGTGTGTGTGTGTGTGTGTGTGTGTGTGTGTGTGTGTCTGACCGGTGCAGAGGGGTTCTTGATGGTGATGGTGGGGGTGGTGGCTCTCAGCGCTCCGCTCACTCCGTGGTAGTACTTAAAACACACCTGGGTCTCAGCTGGACATGCACGCACACGCACACGCACACGCACACGCACACGCACACGCACACACACACACACACACACACACACACACACACACACACACACACACACAGTGTATCATCATTCATCATCATCATCATGTACTGTATGTATCAGCAGAGGTTTTATTAGTCCGGCAAGTGCCCATTATGATCGATATTTTATGACAGTGGTTCTCAACCAGTGGTCCGGGGACCACCAGTGGTCCTTACAGGTCATTTTGGTTTCATTTTACACTCTCAAGAGTTACATTTTTGTTAGACATCTGCATCTGCAATACACAATAGAGAATGTAATGGAATCTGCCTGTTTGAGAACCACTGATATAGCAACATACATTTTTCAGAAAACATTTGTAGAATCGGCCTCAGGTCTTGACAGGTCAAAGTGTAGTGCAGCCTTAGCGTGTTGTTGTGTGGTGCACGCGCGTTGCATACTTACGCTCTACAAAGTAGGAGTTGGCTTCGATCTTCCATCTGATCTGACCTTTATGGGATCCATTTACCCCCCGATTCTTATACTCTACAAAGTTCTCTGACTGCACCTCATCTAAGACAGACAGACAGACAGACAGACAGACAGACAGACAGACAGACAGACAGACAGACAGACAGACAGACAGACAGACAGACAGACAGACAGACAGACAGACAGACAGACAGACAGACAGACAGACAGACAGACAGACAGACAGATGTTTGTATTACTATACTTGGGAGGACAAGGAAATGTTAAAACAACATCAACAAGCTTAGTAGATTGGCTATTTTCCAGTGTGCGCACACACAATCATGCAACTGAAGCATCTGCATTTCAAACGGACAAAACCCAAATAAATCTAACCTCTGAATGTCTAATCCTAAAGCTAAATGCCCAGCCTTTTCAATTCTATGCACAGGGCCTATTTTCACTTTAAACCGTCCATGTTTCTCGTTTGAGGACCAGGAAAATGGTCCTCACAATAGAATAGTCGATTGATGCCTATTTCTCAAATGCACGCACGCACGCAGTATTAGGATCAGTGTCACATACTGTATCTGTGGGAAAAGCCATGGAAGGTAACTCCTGATTGTGTTTCAGTCATTGACAAGGACGATATTTATGATTTATGTGATTAGATCGCTCTAGGCTATGGGATACCAACCCGGTCTCACCCAAACATGGTGAAATAACGCGGCTTGACAATTCTGTGCGGTACAATACACTACTAGAAAACCCCCAAATCCGTACACATTACACTGAAATCCTCTCCCATAGACTGCAAGGGAGGGGCGGCGTCTGAAGAAAACCACAGCCACCACCAAGTGAGCTAAAGCGAGCGAATGTTTCCGTGGCGAACGTTGCAAAGTTCGATTGAGCCGACTCAGCCCTGTCCGAGTTGTAACCCAATAGCACAGAATCGTAAATGATGTCAACGCGATCTCACCCAAACACGATGCAATAACACGGATTGGCAAGCTCTACTAGGGAAAGTCACGCCTCTGTCACGGTCAAAACTGTAGTAGTGAAATATGTACAGATTTTGAGTTTTTCTAGTAGTGTATGTATGGAATTGCCAATCCATGATCTTTCACTGTGTTTGGGTGAGATCGGGTTGGGGAAATGTGAGAAATAGAGGGTATGAGTATAGTATGCATATGCGCATGCATAAAGTGGGTGCCAGACGGTGGCAAATCGAGTGGCGTTTCCGCATAACTTCCGGGTATGATGATGATGTCACGGGCATGCCCTCTATTGTACGATTTGAGTCATACGCATTTAGTTTCCACACATACATGATGTTGATGATGATCTACAAGCTCACACAATGTTGTAACTTTCTATGGTAATATTTGACAATTTGACCAACATTTGACAATTCTTCACAGTATAGTCTGTGGAATACTTTTGACGCGGTAATATGGTCTAATTTTAATTGTTTATTTACCATTTTAGAGGTATTAAAAAGGTCTCAAAATTACTTGACTTTGACACAGAAATGTGCAGATACCCTGTACACTGTCGAATGAGAAAACAATCAGCACATGTCAATCTCACCAATCAGGTACATGCCGATCCAGTCGCCAGCGTCCACCTCCTCCTTGATGTCCCAGCTAACGGCGATGTCCTGTGATTGACCAATGGCGTAGTGGGAGGAGCTAGCAGTCAGGGCAGAGCGACAGTGCGAGGTGAGCAGGTCGGTGTCACTGGTGGAGCGTGGAGCGCGACCTCGCTCCTGGAAATGCATTGTGGGTATTTACATATTACATTTTTCAACCATTCAAGGTTCAACTTTGTTTTTGTCAGCAAACCAGTGATAGCCTCGGAGACCGCAGGTGTGTTGTTTTCAAAAGAGAAAAAAAAAACGCCTGGGAAAGACATGCATGATAACTGGCATACGTAGTATAGATATAGTAATATCACTTCCGTGGACATTAGTCTCGTCCCTCTCAGTATTCGATTTTGTTTCGCAATGTCCCGCCCATTGCATACTGGGCCCTGGTTGGTTATAGCCTGGTTCCAGACAAATTTGGTTGGCTCGTCACTTCGCCTGTCCTCCCACAATTGAGAGGGGCCAGA
Organism: Benthosema glaciale; assembly: GCA_900323375.1. NCBI lineage: Eukaryota > Metazoa > Chordata > Actinopteri > Myctophiformes > Myctophidae > Benthosema > Benthosema glaciale. The sequence goes on from OOFJ01051601.1 coordinate 8,325, forward strand.
CTTTATCTGCCTGGGGCAATATGCATTGCAAACTCAAAGGCAGATGAGGGCTGGCTATGCGAGGCTACATGCAGACAGCCAGGAAGGGGTGTTGTGGTTGCTTTCTCTTTTTTCACATTTGGTTGCTGCTGCATCTGCTGCATCAGCAACCTCGCGCCGTTGCGAGTTACGTCCCAATGAGGACAGAATCCTAACCCTATTCAAAGTGTGCCACCACCCATTTGCCAAATTGGGAGTGAGAATGCATTTTTTCGGAGTATGAAAAATACATTAACCACATCAGCCCTATGTAAACATTGGCTATTTAAAAAAATGAAATGGGACTACAAAATGGTTTGACTTTTGTCATAAGTGCGCGTCACTGTTTGATGTGTAGAGTGGTCCTAATGGGCAAAAGAGGTGGCTGTTTTATATGAACTCTCCAATACCAGTATGTGAAGACATTGAGGGCAGGATAATAAACCTAGAGTACTTATGAATAGTCTGTGGAAGTGTGGAGGCAAGTGGAGTGCTGGTAAGCTCTGCCGTAGCAACTAGACACCACGTCGATGCTATTCTGATTCTGGTAGTGGGATTAATACCGAAATAGCTAAATACAACGCACAAGGGCTTAGTATTGATACAATCGATTAGTTGCATTGGAAAGCGATTCAATACCGATTATTTGCATTTCAAAACGATATACGATACAAAGTCAAACAAAACAATATGTTGCTGACTTTATTTTTTCGATGCAGTTGTATATCGTTCCTAATGAAACCTAATGAAAAGTAACTGTCTTGGACGATATATATAAGTTTTTCAGAAAAAGGAAAGGTAAATGATGCAAGTTATTTGTTTTCCCCGACCACTAGAGCTGACCTGTGGGATGCCATTGTTGAAGTCTAGCCTCTGGAAGTGTTCTGGGTTGAAACTGTGACGGTTCACGTCTCTCTTCCCCCGGCGGCGTTTCTGAGACGGGCGAGATGGAGACGCCATGGTTGAACTCACCGGCCTGCACTGATGCACTACACTGTGTGGGGAGAGGCAGAGAGAGTATGTTTAAAGATGGACCACCACCCACCAGGCAAACCAGGCATACTTAACGAACTGGTGGGCGTGTCCACATAAAAACGACATTTTAACAAATACTGTACACTTTTTTGAAAAAATCTTCCTCCCGATGATCATGTTTTAGGGTGGAAAAGAATCACGGCATTCCATCTATTTAAGACTATACGGTGTGTTGACTATGGTGGGATACATCGGTCATTTGCCATTTTCCCATCAGTATCATCAGCAGTTATACAGTCCATCTATCTGATTTAAAAAAAACACTTCTCACACCCCAGACTCTTCTCCCTTCTGGCTCCAAAACTATGGAATGAACTTCCCATTGCAATCAGAACTGCAGACTCACTCCCAATCTTCCGCCGTAGTCTAAAAACTCAAGCTCTGCAGATTCCGTCTTAGACCATAGCACTTGCACTAGCCTCAACAACCTTACAGGCATATGCAAAGGCTAAATGTATGTCATTTAGATAGCATTTTATGTAGACATAACACCCTATATAGCGTATACTCATAGTTTCATTGTACAGATAGGTGTTCTCAGCTGGCTTATGATCCTTGATGACTATTTCTCAGTGTATTTGATGTATTACCATTTGTTGTTATTGCTTACTGTAAATCACTCTGGATTAAGAGCGTCTGCTAAACACCTAAATTGTAAATTGTAAACCTATAGCACTCACCTCTTCAGACTCCCTCACCCCCCAACACTCACCTCTTCAGACTCCACCTCGCCCCCCTAGCACTCACCTCTTCAGACTCCACCTCGCCCCCCCAACACTCACCTCTTCAGACTCCACCTCGCCCCCCCAACACTCACCTCTTCAGACTCCACCTCGCCCCCCCAACACTCATCTCTTCAGACTCCACTCAGACGATATAGGTTCTACATATTATTTTTGATGGAGTATAGAGTGATGCTAGTCGTTTCATTGTCTGCATTCTATGTATGTGTTTATCTGGCTTTTAATGTCTGCTAAATACCTAAATTGTAAATTCTATTACTACTACTACAATTGGCAGATGCTTTTAATCCAGAGTGATTTACAGTAGGTAAACGGCAACACATAGAATCGTAAATGATGTCATAGGAATAGTCATCAAGGATCATAAGGCAATCTAAGAACCTAACATCCGTCTAACAGTAGAATAGCTGTACAATGAAACTATGAGTATCCACTATAGAGTGCTATGATATATAATATGCCATCTAAATTACATACCGGTAAGTCTAGGCTTTGCATGTCTGTAAGGTTGTCGAGGCTAGCTAGTGCAAGTGCTACGGCAAGTGCTGCGGGCTAAGACAGTCTGAAGAGTTGGGTTTTCAGACTACGGGGGGAGGCGGGGGATTGTAGGGTTATGTCAAACTTTGATAACTTTCATTGCTTTGTACTCTGTGCGGGCATGGCGGGCCAATGGAGCGAGCGGATAAGGGGGGGATGGAGGGAAGGGAGAATTTTAGCTGGTTGAAGACCAAGCTTGTTGCGGCATTGTGGATCAATTGAATTGGAGAGGCTTAAGTGCACATGCCGGAAGGCCAGTAAGGAGAGAGTTACAATAGTCAAGATTTGATAGGACTGGACTGGATAGTCAAGTTTTGCCGAATCAACCCCTCCAAGGGCCTTGGCGCTACACCGAATCAAAAGGCCCCGTGCACCCAAGCTTTGCGCACGTGGGGTGGGGCAGGAGGGGTTGTGCATGTGATTTGCGTGTGCGTAACACAATCAAGAATGACGCTTTTTGTGTTTGCGTGTCCAGTGAATGAACGCACGTGCGTACAGCGCACCACAGGCACCATTGTTCCCATAGAGTTATAAGGCTGCTCCTCGATGCTGGATCTGCTATTTTGGTGGTTTAGAAACCGTTGGACAACCAAAAACACTATACTACTACTACTACTACTACTACTACTACTACTAATATAACAAAATTATAAACAGATTATTACAGATCAAACATGATCCATTTCTAGACATCTACTATAGAGTCAGAATGTCCATTCTTGGGCTCTGCTTGCAGAGTGGTAAAGTGCCTGCCTGCCGACCACCGCAGAGGTTGTGGGTTCGAATCCAGGGAGGGTGATAATGTCCCTGCTACGGGCTGGGGGCTCTACATGCTCCTGCGGGGCTCCTCTCTACCAGGGGAGTCAGTATAGGATACAAGAGCAGCGCGAGTGTGTGTTAGCAAAACAGACTTTGTAATTATATATATATATATATCTCTGAAGCTATATCAAATTTGTAATCGCTTTCCATCTATGTTGTCCTAAATCTCTTCCTCCTCGCCCTGAAAGTGACGAACTTACAGAGTCTGAATTATAAATAGCACTCAATTGCGATCCCTTCAAAACACACAGGCCAATGCAATGCCCGATTTACACTTGCTTTGCACGCAATGCCTGCGCTGCAAAAATCGCAGATCTACAACTGCTCACGGTGGATCACTCACTCACAGGCAGCACACATTGTGAGATCTTGTAGATCGAGCTCACAAGCTCGCCATCATAGCAATTAGTATAGACAACATGCGTTTTTTTTCTTCCTAAGCCCCTATAGAACAAACCGATCTACAAGCTCACAAGGCGTCGCGGCAGCGCGCACGGGCTCGATCAGGCATCAGACATTATTCTAAGCCCTTAGAATAAACGCTAGCGCGCGTCGCCATGCATCTCCCCGCATGCACTCGCACATCCAGTAAAAGAAAAGAAAAAACCGCACAGATCTCAGATCTGTAAAGCAACCTTTCATGTTCATCATCCTGCATGTGACGTAACGTTGTTGTCGGATCCGATCAAGCATGTTATTTCATAATCATTTGTAGATCGCGTAGTATAGCCTATAGCCTATACCTGGGTCAGGATGCTCCAGGGCCGGTCAATCATGGTCCTTCAACGGCCGCTTTAAGGCGCTCCATAGCGCGGATCGATACACGTCCTCGGCTCGGCTGCCTGCGCGGGACCGTTGTTGTTGTCCCGCATCTTGTCACGGTTCCAAACCGTTCTTCCCCTCCTCCGGTTCCGGACCGGTCCCGTTGCGGTGGTGTAGCCAACGTAATCCGGTGTTAAAAAACAACTCCGAGCGATCGAGGATGCGGAGCAGGGTTTGTTTGGCTGCAGATGCTGCTGCCACGCGGTTACACAAAGAAACGTTAGTCTACCTAATTGTGTCCTCCGTCTCCGAGAAGTGCTCGTTGCTTGCTGCGCAAATGTTTGCGTGGGTCATTTGAGGCTATAGTTTCGTTGTAGGTTACTTTACGCGTGAAACGGTGACGGTGGATTCTGCGTCTTTTTTTAGATGCGGAACCATGGTGGAGTCACAGGATTCAACGGGTCACGAATATCGGTGCGACCCGGCCCTGTAAAAGCACGGCAACACAAACTGCATCATCATCATCATCATCATCATCAATTTCATCATAAGCATCCTATTCCTAGTACGTCATGTTGGTTCGATCCACGCTCAGACCTTTAATTAATTAATCAATATTTGTATGATTGGGTCATCCCTGTAAAAACAATGTATTATTAGCCATATAATCTAAAGGCATATAATATCTAGTTTATTGTGACCAATGACCATTTAAGATGTCTTGCACAATATTGTTAATATTTAACATCTGATTGTTCATTGTGACCATGTCTACATGACAATATTATGTTCATACACCAAAAGAAATTAAATGTCTATGGGTGCTAAACAGTCTTAATTTCTGTATAGGCTCAAAGTAAAATCACTACTGCACTTTTTTCATACCTCTTATTTGCAATTTGCCCAATATTTGACTTTTTATTTATTTTATAGTAGGCCTAGTTAGTTGGTTAGGCTACTCTACTACATCAATTTCAATGATGAGGGAGACAATAATCCATCACAGAATTTATTAAAACAATAGCAAAGTTATGGCCAGTGCAACAAACATATCATCTTTGTCAGGTGAAAATCTTGTATGTCCAAAAAAATATTTTTTAAAATCTATATTTAATTTCTTCTTCCAGAAGCCTAATGAAACAATAATATGAAAACGAGAACAATATGTGAAGAAGAATATCGGCTAAAAATACAGGTTTTCAATAGCCTATGTAATACCCAACTGAAGCGCTTTCAAAGGTGGATTTAGGTATATTTTGTTCTGACCATAGAACTCCTCTCACCACCATGCTCCCCTCGGGATGGATTTTCTTCCTGGTTCTGCTGCAGCTTGTGTTGTTCCACGGCCACTTTCAATGTTTGATTGCGTCTAGCTACAGATCGCATGGAGATTTTCAAACTGAAAAATGTCACAAACACGCAATGAACTCTCCCGGTGTGCGACCATAGGTAAGAGCGCCATAAATCATAAAGACATCAGCAGGGAAAGCCATAGGGAAAAAGGACGTCAAAGACGCCATCAGCAGCCAATTACCGGTAGTTAAAATATTATGAAAGGCATTACAGTATTTTCACTGGCCCTAGCGGGCAAGTAAAGTGCTCTAGATGCATTCACTGAACACACTATGACACAACATGACTCTCCTGCCAAGGTGTTTGCAAAGCTGAAATCCTAACTTCAGAGGGACCATCGTCCTCTCAATGAAGTTGTCTCAAAGTCAAATTTATTTCCCAAGCCTCGTTGTTTCCTGTAAGAAACCTCTTTCCGAAGATGAAGTGCTTCGACATCGGTACTTCAGAAATGTCGTCAGTGGGAGGAGGAAACGGATCAAGGGCCATGGGGTGCGTGATTCTTTAGAGAGGCTTCCTCAGTCTCCAGCCAAGGACTATGTTCACATTAACGAGAGGGAGAGGAAGTTGAGGAACAGACACATTCAAGAAGGTTGCAAGAAGATGAACCCAAGAAGGCAAACTCTAAACTAATTTGTTTCTATATTGTAAATGGCATTGATTTAATTCCATCAATTTCATTTAGATTTTGTGTGTATTTATTAATTTATGTTTGTGTGCACCGGTATTTATCGATCACAATGATGCACCAAAAGAGAGGCGCACAGGACGGGTCAACCTCCACAGCCTTTTACAAGCATGTGATGGAGCTTAAAACCTCCCTGAATGATGTCAGAACAAGTGTTCTTGAAACTGCTGAGCCTGTCGGTGAGTCCAGATTGGAGGTGACCCTGGTGAGGATGTCCAGCCTTTTGTGGTGGACCCACTACTTGTCAATTCACCACACGTCCGCTTCAGAAAGATGCGTGAGCATGTGCATAAAGTGCCTGCAAAGCCCTCTGACGACTCACACCAACAGGTCAAGATCACTGGGGTTTATTTTGACAAAGTGCTGAAGTCTGACTCCAAAGGCCTCTATGTTGATGGAATCCGCAAGGACAACAACCGGCATTGGCACAGTAGTAGCATTGTAAAGAGTCTCAAGACTCTGAATTGCCACTGTGTGTTTTTAAAGAAGTTCAGCCATGATTCTCTGCAGACTGTAGAATGTTACAGTATATGAAAGTTCATGTCAGACTAAGAATCAATAAGAGAGATGAGCAGTAATGTCAGACCTGTCAACCAGTCTGTGAAACAGCAGAGGCAAAATGTTCGCCACATAGCTGTCTCCTGTACTCCTACAGCCTTTGCGAAGACCAGTGGTGGAAAGAAAATAAGCACAGTTACTTAAGTACTGTACTTAAGTACAAATACATTTTGAGGTATTACTTTACTTGAGTATTTCCAATTTTCAATACCTTTACTTCTACATCTCAGAGGAAAATATTGTACTTTTACTCCAATACAATTATCTGAAAACTTTTAGTTACTAGTTACTTTGCAGATTTTGATTATTACAAACTATAGATTAATCACAGCCATATACTGTATACATGTTGGCCATTAGAAAATAGCTGCTCTACAAGTTCACAATGCGTCATGATGTGGATTGAATGTTTTCAAATAAACAGGCTTTCTATTCTTGGAATGGTAGGCGTTGTTAAAATAAATAAGAAACATAACACAAAAAAGCCCAATGATGATGTCAATGGTAGGCAGGTTTCTGAACTGTCTAGGGCTCCTATAAGACACAGACCGAGTACACAAAAATGGTACCATAGTATAATGAGCATAATGAGGACCAATTAGGCCAAATGTGTTCAGACGCGGGCCTGCACCCAATTGTTAAGTACTAACGCCAGCTCTCTGCATCATAATCAGTGTGCCCTGTCGATGATGTCATCGTGTCATGTGATGATGTCATTAGATCGATGGTCTCTCCCTCTCTGAGCTGCAAGACCGCCAACGTCATACTCCACCTGGGAGAGAGATAGAGAGAGGGTGGAGAGAGGGAGGAGACAGACAGACAGAGTGAGCCTGAGCACACTCACGCGACCATGAGATTCCAAAGGACGCGGAGCTGCCTGGCTTCATTGTTGGTTTTTGTATTGAAGTGAATGTAAAATAAGCTCCTTCCGCGCCACAATGCCGCGGAGGCAAGCGTTTCCTGGACGCTTGCCATTGTGTCGCGCGGGCGGAGATTATTTTGTATTGACTTCAATACAAAAACCACTGAAGAAGCCAGGCGGCTCCATGTCCTTTGGAATCTCATGGAATCGTAAATGTGCTCATACCCAGTGAGAGAGAGATACATGTGATTTCCTTACTTATAGGTCTGTCACAATATGAAATTTTACTTAACAATTCATTGTCATACAAATAACACCAGTGATTATGCTAGACTAGAGGCCACTCTTCACCAACATATTGAATGATGCTATGACTTCGAGAGATAGCTTCTCTCTGTGGTCCGTCCGTCAATTAAATGTTTCCCCACCATCCACTTTCATTATAAGCACGATCTTTGGATGCGTTTTCTCAGAATTGAGGCTCAGATTGAGGTGTTTGAACAGAGTGTACCAACCTGTTGGTATTTTGGGTTTCTGGCTGAACAGAACAGAATAAAACAGTGTACTAACCTGTTGGTATTAAGGGTCTCTGGTTGAACAGAACAGAACAGAACAGAACAGAACAGAACAGAACAGAACAGAACAGAACAGAACAGAACAGAACAGAACAGAACAGAACAGTGTACCAACCTGTTGGTATCAGGGTCTCTGGTTGACGCAGTATAAATATAACCTCCTGTCTTACTTCCTGTGACTGGGATTTTAATCTGTAACACAAAGCAACCATCTATCAATCATACCATAATAATCCAGTGTAAATAAAGAGCATCGCTGCAAGAATGCCCCAGAGGCCGAGAATATATGCACGAATGGAAGCAATTAATACCTGGGCATTATGGGGGTCGACGCGGTTGCTTCTGTCTGTAAGGTGGATGTTGTACACTTTTAGAGGCGGGGCTCCCAGGCTTTCCATGGCAACAGGACACGCCTCCAGCTGTTCCACAGCCAATCGGTGGTAATCCGACTTACTGAAGTTCTCTTATTGGACAGACAAAGTGCAAGAACAGAGGAATAATGACTAAAAGCATAACTCATGACTTTTGACATCCCATTTCTCTCTAAAGTTGAATGTTTGAGCAGCCATAAACTAGACAGGTTCATCCCGATGTTTTGGGGCATTTTTGTAAAGGTGTAGTGTTACTAGGTTAGTAAATAGCGTAACGTGAGCTGACGATCACAAGTCACTTTTCCATTCACTGTAGTAGAATGGGTGCTGTTTCACCGCATGTATGTCGTCTCCGCCTACAGGAAATATGTTGTTTCCGTACATGAGACCCGTTTCTGAACGTGTTT
>OOFJ01051606.1:3457-24480 GCA_900323375.1 Benthosema glaciale
CCCTTTTGACGGTCTCGCTCTTGCCAACGGCAGACTACACCACCGCTACCCCCTACACATACTAATCGCTTCAGTTCACAGAACGCTGGATATGGATCAATTCAGTCCAAATACCAAAATCATATTTATTTTTATTTTTTTCTGGTAATTGGAAGCCCTAATAAAATCATTGTATGATCACAATTAAGTCAGACACTAATAAGCAATTGATTAATCTGTAGTGTGTACCTCCCAGATATGATTTCATTATGTTCAGTGAAAAAGTTTGAATCCGACTGCCAGCAATTATTTAGCATTTTGTCCCCACCCCCTTACAATATGGCCCCAGAGAGCTGGACAGCACAGGTGCTGCATGCCGATGACGTTTAGTTTGAGCCACTTTTCCAGGACCATCTCTGCTCAGCACCACTGCTATGCAGGGAAGCTTTGTTTTCTACTCTGCCTTGTTTGTTTTAGGTTTTGTAACCCTACTCTACACACCACCCAGCCCCTTTGAGTTCAGGCTGCAATCCCTACTGGGAATATGTTTCTTTCTTTTTTTATTCTTTGTTCCTGTTTTCTTTTATTTGTCTTTTTTTCTCCTCTCCCTTTTTTCTTTCTTACTTTTTCAGTTTTTGCCTTAGGGGGTGAAGAGTCACAGGGGAAACTTTCATATTTCACGTTATGCTCAAAGGAACAGCTAAATGTATGTCCCTGGAGGAAACGGCAACTCGGAGAGAGGAGAGAAGAGGAGCGCCACAGCTACTGTACGAAAGGGAGGAGAGGGGTGGACAAAATATGGGATATAAGTGCAAGGGCATTTTATTCTATTACGATGAAGGATTTGTGATCTCTCTGACTGTCCCCCGGCCTTGTATCCGCAGGGAGAAATTACCCTAGGAGTTTCAAACAAACTCAGACACCCGGATTCGGTCACACACACAAAAGCAGCAATACCGTGGACTGTACATACAATGTATTACTATTACAAATACAAACACAGACTTGCTTTAATTATGCCATATTATTTCCACACATGCCTCACACATTGCATGTCTTAATAGATGCTCACACCTACTGTATAGTGTTACTTACATGCAGATACCCACGCACACTTACTGACAGGACATTAACTCTCAACCAACTATTTAATGGAGTTCTTCATGTACGACTTAATATCTCTCTAGGTCGTCCTCAGACGAGCCTTCCATCGCCGCTTCCAGCCATCCCGGTTCTCCATACATCCGGCCATACAGCTCGTTGGTGCTTTGCGCTCCCTCATCTTTCTTGAGTACACCACATATGTTAGTATGGGACGTCCTTGTGACCGGTGCGGTGCCCATGTGTTGGTTCCCACAGCACCAGTTTGCTGCAGGCCAGGCTGGCAGCTCCTGGTGTCTTTGGCAGTGTCCTGCAAGTCTCATTCTCCTAGCTACTATTTTGTATTAGTATTCTATTCCCCCGTTCACCTGGGGCTAACCAAAACGGCTCTAATTCATTACCCGATAAATAGATTGGAAAAGTTTATTCTAAAGCCAGACGTGGATTTGCTGCTTCTCTTCCGCGCGCATCATCATGCATCTACAGTATGTCTCTCACACCCACAGCAGGCCTGCCTGTGCGGGTGCAGGCTGTGGCAGGGCCACACATATATACGGCAGGGCCATAGATATACGGCCCACACATAACGGACAAATCCACGGAGGGGTGCCCCCCTGGGCGCAGCCATAGCTGAGGTGTCAGCTTGACACCTCAGCATAGATTGCCTATACATCTGACCTACAAGAAAGAGCACAGCTCCTCGGATTCGTCTGTACGGCAGTAGAGCCATCTGGGAGGAAGTAAAGAAGACTCCAGAGAGACTTGATAGATACACATTTCCAGCCTAGGGCTAAAGCAGAACAAAAAACACACACTATAACTAGGTAGCACGCGCAGACAGAGCGCAAACACATGTCTCCCACCAACCGGTCCATAACATGCACCGACAAACATCAGTGGTTCTCAAAGTGGGGACCAGTACCCCTTAGGGTTCTTTGAGCCAGTTCCAGGTGGTCCCCAGCTAAATGAAAAAGGGGCCTAGTTTGGAACCAAGTGGACCCTTATATCTGTAGCTGGAGTTAACGCGTCCGTTTCCATTTGTACACTCTTGAGTTAAATATTGATTTTACAATATACATTATGGCTGCCAGAGGTAAATTTTCAATTAAATGGGGGTCCGTAGCCTAATGTATGTCAAACTGGGGGTCCTTGAAATTAAAATGGTTGAGAATCATTGCTAGAGCCGTATAAACCTCTTCTCTCGTCGGGCAGTCCCTGGCATTATTCTTTCAAATGGGGGTCGGGTCCGTGGGCCAATAAGGGTAAATTTGGGGGTCCTTGACATGAAAAGGTTTGGGAACCACACTGGGCTACATAACATAAGTGACGTAACACCTGCTATGTGTGGCTTCCTCCGCTGTCAACATAGCAAAATGTTGTAAAACGGTATAACGGAGGTAAAGGAGAGTATCGCCGCTAGGTAGCGAGTTAGCTGTGTACCCCGCATGTACCCTAAATGGCCTACTACTCTATGTATGTATAGCAGCACCTCCTCTACCTCCCCTGAGCCTTTGTCACCATACGGCAGTGGTGGGAAAAAAACAGTATACTCAAATGTTTCACTTAAGTACAAGTATCAAGACTGCAATGCAGGAATAACCTACTCTGACTGTTACAAGTACGGAATTCATAAATGTACTTGAGGGAAAAGTACAAAAGTATTGGCATCAAAATGTGCTTAAAGTGCAAAAAAGTGAAAAGCACTCATTGTGCAGAACGTCCCATTTCAAGTTTTCAAATCTATGAAAATCTTTTGAAAATAGATGTAGCCTACATGCTCACGGCATCGCGACACATTGTGAGCTTTCAAATGTGCCGGAATATAGCTCTGAATTGCTTAATGTATGTTTTGTAATAATAATCAAAATCTACAAAGTAAACATAACTACTCTTAATTAAACGTTTTCAAATAAATGTAGTGGAGAAAAAGTACAACATACATTTGCCTCTGAGATGTAGTGGAGCGGAGGTAAAAGTATTTGGAAATTGGGAATACTCAAGTAAAGTAAAGCACAAAAAATGCCTCAAAATTGTATAGTACTTAAGTAAAATGCACTCAGTTACTTTTCCACCACTGTACTGGTCACCAGTGCTGATGTTCAGGCCACCCCATAGTCCCCATTGATTGTTATTGTTCCACGCTGTTTCACATTAGCTGGAAGTCTTTAACCTCTGACCGTTCATTGTCCTGACTCTGTTTTTCTGCCATTGCTCATGTCAGGGGGGGGCAAAGAAAAGGGGACGGCCCGATCATTAACCCCTGTCCCAGTAACACACTTTTTTTTTGTTTGTCTGACAAAGCCCATTTACATCCTTAATTGGATTTATGCGAACGCACGAAGGAAGGGATGTTACATGTGTGTGTGTGTGTGTGCGCGTGCACGTGTGTTTGTGTTTGTGTGTGTGTGTGTGTGTGTGTGTGTGCGTGCGTGCATGTGTGTGTGTGTGTGTGCGACTGTGCGTGTGTGTGGGTGCGTGTGCGTGTGTGTGTGTCCTAGCCCCTCTCCAATGCTTTCTGTCTTAAACTGTGTGGGATTCCTTTACTCTGTCACATCCATTTCCTACAGAGAGCCACGCCTCCGGTGGGATGTAAATATGCGCTGCATTGTTTTCTTCAGTAGTTGGTTTGATGTTGATATTTTGGTTTTCTTTTATTTTTATATTTTTTATTATATAATTTCTTTTTTTTGTTTGTTTTGTTTTGTTTTGTTTGTTTTGTTTCTGGTTCTTTTTACTGTATTCAGACCTAAAGCAGTTTTGTGGAGACCTGGTCAAAGCGCAAAAAATATGGCTCCTCTTTGAGTATATTATTGTCAGAAAAAATGTTTTGTAAAAATTTTGATGATGATATCAGAAATAAAGAAATATAAAGATGGCATCTTTGGTGTGTTTCCGTTTGTTTGGTTGAAGGTAATGGAGACACTGATCAGTCCCTGCATGGGCTGATCAGTCAAATCAAAAACATTGCTATTTCATTGACATTTATATTGTGATAATGCAGTGTTCCCTAACTCACTTGCTTTCATAGCACTATACACCTTTTGCCATGGAGAAGCCTTTATTTGTACGATTTGTGGAAAAGCTTTAACTTAAACGCTTTAGGGGAAGCCCTTTTTTTGTACGACTTGTGGAAAAAGCTTCAAACATTTTTGCCTCCAGAAGCCTACAGATTCATGGTTCACCGTGCATTCCCTTGTTAGCTCTCCATACTTATATATATTTATACATATTTGTTAGGTTTTGACTTTTTCATCCACAAACCCTGTAGACGAGGTGGACCATGTTCCACCCATCCACACATTTTCAGACACAAAGACATTAATAGGGGGTGACAAACTATGTCCACAATAGGAAAAGTTGTCAATTATGGTTGCAGACTATAAAACATGGCTATAACGTGTGTCAAAGGTAGACCGATCACAAAGCACCGATCTAAATCAGATTAAACAGCAAAAAATATTACTAAAATAACTGAAATTGAGGTTAATTGCAGATGCTAGGAGCCTGCACATTATAACCAACACTGGAGCTGATGTCACCCATGATGCATGCTTGCCACAGCCAAGTTCCAGACATTAGCCTGCATACAAAAACCTTCCTGGATCAAAGTTACGTGCATGAATAATGAATATAATGAAAGAATATATATAAATAAATGAAACCAACCCATTGGTACTCTGAGTGAACCCTTAGCAAAATGCAACCCGGCTACCCTCCTCCGGTACGTTGGGACCGTCGGTGTCAGATGGGAGAGGGGGTGAGACGTGTCTGTCTTCAGCCTGCTGCTGTCACTTCAGATGTACACATCACAGTCTCACCGCCGCAGCGAGACATGACAGGCCTGTTCGCAGTCTGGCTCCCTCTGGATGCCAGGACACGAGAGGTCTCGTCCATCTTTTACCTTTCTCCTCCGGTGATCGCTCACTCCCCCTCCCCTCCTCTCCCCTCCCTGTGTGAGTCGTGTCCACACAAAATGTGCAACAATTATGTCAGTAATTATTCATCTGAAAATATATATTTTTTTCATTCATGTATGAAAAAATGAAATACATTTTAAATCCCCAGGTCCTGTTAGACAGAGGTATGTTATTGTTGGTGACTCTATACTGTCGCTGGTTCATAATATAGCTGTTCTCAAGAATGGCAATAAGAAATCATCACACAGACTTGTGTAAAATGACACTATTATTTCCGTCGTAGTCATAGACAACGTCGACCTCCCTAAAGACTCTGTGTATCAAAATAAACATCTTTAAATAGCACACACAACGCTTCAGGCACTGGGTTTTCTCTCGCTTTTCTTTTCATTTTTCCTCCCGAAGGAAAAGCTTTTGTACTGAAGGTTAAAGGTAGGGTAAATGATATTTTCGGTTACAACCAAAAAGTTTTTTTGTGGAAAAAGTCAAAGCTCTATTAATCACTGCTAGAGTGTTTGTTCAATAATATCTCTCTAATATAAATGGTAAATGGTGCATTTATATAGCGCCTTTAACGAAGGCGCTTTACATAGTGCATTACATTCATCCATTCACACACACATTCATACACCGATGGCGGTGGAAACCATGCAAGGCACAACCAGCACATCGGGAGCAATTTGGGGTTCAGTGTCTTGCCCAATTAAAGACACTTCGACATGTAGACAGGAGGAGCCAGGATTCGAACCTCCGACACCACGGATGACGACCTTTAAGCTGCATGTCTCTTCTCTCTGTCCCTGTTTCCTGTCTGCCTTCACTGCAACTATCAATAAAGGCACAAAGGCCAAAAACAAATCTAAAAAAAAAAAACAGTTCATCAGCTTACATTGTTGTTTCTAGTGTTCCAGGTATAATTTATTTATATGTCTTCAATTTCACTTAATTTATCCTGCGAGTTCTCTCCCCTGATTAGATAAAATTGGTATCCTAATTCCTGACCTCAAAGTGGATTTTCTGTGCAATAAAGAGCTGGAAAAACATGGGATCGAACCCCTGTTATTGAACAAACACTCTATATGCTGTAGACGGAGATAGAGATAGATAGAATGATTACGATCAGAATATATAATGATTTAACACTTAATTTAACAAACAAATCACTTTCCGTACCTTTAAAAGGTCTGACACGTCACACATTGCTGTGGGGATCAGGCCTCTCTCCAGCTGGTTAGACAAACTAAAAGCCAACCTTAATTGTAATCTGTGTGAACAGGACCGTGGCTGATTGGCCAGGTCATATAGTATTCAGACAGTGCTCCCACTCCCAGGTGGCCTTTCAAGCAGCGAGATGGCAACAAGGGAGATAATAACATCTTGCAAGGCGCAGACGGACACGGCGGTGAAACCGATGGGGTTTGAGTCACCCAATACTTTTGTATTCAGTGACTGTAGTGAGTTCTCCGATGGTGACCTATATACTTTTCCACTCAATCCAGCTACAGGTTGGACCTCCCACAAATTGGGGATTAAAGCTACACCATGAAATCTTTATTAAATTATATTCTTTATAAAAATGCTATTTTGACTAATCTGTATGGTCTACCAGAAACAATTATATGTTAAATTATTTATTATCAATTGTTGTCATGATCTTAAATTGTTATGTTATGATTGTGTATGAGTGTATGGGACTGGAAACAAGACCGCAAGGTCTTTTTTCGGAAATCCTTTTGGACAAAATACTTGTACATTGTGCTGTTGCATTTATTTGATGTCTAATAAAATATTCAATCAATCAATCAATCAATCAATCAATCAATCAATCAATCAATCAATCAATTGGGGTGGTGACATTTGGTCTCCCTGCTCTTCTATATTGAGACATTTTTTTATTCTCGTAGTGGTACTAACTGCCTGAACGTTTAATGTAATTGGCTATCAGCATTTGACAAGATGGTTGTGCCAGCGATCCCCAACATTCGTCATCATTCCTTTCAAAAGAGCAAATCTACAAGCTCACGATGGGTCATATCACAAGTTTACAACACGTGGGCTTGCATCGACTAATTTAGAATAGCCATAAAAAACAACAGGAATTAAAATGTTTAAATTGTTCCTCATTTTGCTGAGAACCACCTGGAACCCCCTCAATGACCCCTGGGGGTCCCCGGACTCGCACTTTGATACTCCTTGAAGTTGTAGGGAGCCATTTTCCATTTCTGTTTTGCACTTTCCTCTTGGAGGCTGTACAATGTCCATTGCCTGACCTGAAATGAGTATACATGCAGCAATCAAGTAATGCAGTGGTTTTCAACCAGTTTGCCAAAGTTTATCAAAAATAACAATGGAATGTTGCATGAAAACCTCCCAAAACATTGTGTGGGGTCCATCCAACACAATAGTGGTGGTCCCCAGGTTGCTCTTAGTCAGAATGGTGGTCCCTGGGTCAAAATCTGTTGAAAACCACCAAAGTAATGCATCAGTTATTTCCTGGTCAAAATGTAATATCAGAGATTCTATAGAATGTTGCTGTTTCCTCTCACACACTCTCTTTCTGTTTCCCTTTGGATGTTTACCCAATACAAACTTTTGTTAATTGCTTTAGAGTAGTGATACCGAAATACAATTGTGCTTACTGTTGTAGGCTACAGTACATAATAGATTGCAAACAAACTGACGAGGTGAGAACAAAGAGTCGTGGGAGAATATGATGAGCATTCAGAAAAAAATTAAAAAGTATATTTGGATTTAACTCGAAAAAGTTACATATTTTTTTTCCCACACATTCAGCAATACAGCAAAGTTCTCAGTGCCAGGCAATGATGTCATGTATAGGCTGTACTTGTATGCTTCATGACAAAATGAAAACTACACTAACAGATATTTAATAGTATTTAATAAACAATCATTTCTAAAATCTTGACATCTTTTAGAACCCCTGTCAGCCAAGGGCCATTCGAATTTTGTGCATAATCAGTGGCCGCCGATCTATGGTGCAATCATATCTACTGAAATAATCATAGGGTAAGAAAATAGGAAGCGCATTGCTGCAATAAAAAAATAATGAATATACTACAAAGCCTTTCCATGAAAATAAAACTAGATTGATTACACTGTATTCATTTATTAATTCTATATTTAACTTTCCCACAGGGAAAGCTGGTATGGTCCAAATAATTGGAAGTGAAGTGAAGTGAAGTGAAGTGAAGTATAGTATATATTTCTTTCCACAGTGTTTTAGGACATATGCACAGGCAGAGATGGGGTAATATTATCGAGGTGCCAGTACCCAGTTCAGTAGAAGATGCCAAAAGGGACGTTTCACAGTGATATTTAAAAAAAAAAGAAAAAACACCCACTGTTGAAGGACACAGCGGTACGAGAGAGGCACCGTACCCACTGCAACCTGCCACAACAGAACCAGACTGCTGAGCTTCCCACAGCTGTCCTTGTGGGGCGGCCAAAAACTGTCATTTGGAATGGCAGTGGCTTAAGTCTGATTTATTGTACGTTGTCGTACAGGGGTGTTTATTTGAAGCTAAGGAAGCAGGCATTATGACACGAAGGTTGCAGGGTTCACCTCCTCCGCTGACTGAATGGGAGCATTCGGGATGAGAGGGCAAATGAGAATGCACATCCCCTCCCTCCCTCAGCAGCCATTACAGAATGCAAACAGCAAAACGTCAAACCTCTCTTGTAGAAGACTTTACAGATGGCTAAAATGTCCTTTGAAGACAGACACCTTGGCCGTTTGCTCGCACCAAAATGAAAAATAATAATCATCATCATCATCAGCTCGCTTGGAGGCGTGTACAGTGAAGTTTATCTCTATGCTGAAACAACATGACATTTATGAGTTGCCACAGTGTCTAAACAGGTCTACATGCTCTGACTGATGGCCTAGCGATCCCTGCACCTAGGGGCCAATGTAGCCTGGTTCGAGTCCCGATCCCGATGGCCTTTGCTGGGTGCATGTCACTCCCCATCTCTCTATCCCCGTTCCTGTCTAACTTCACTTTGAGTCTGTGTACTCATGGTACCATGTTAGTTACTGTATGTTTTGCGTCACGTGCACACCGACACATGGAATCCGGATCTCGGTAAATGCAACACACTTTTACTTTATATTTGTGGAGGGAAAAAATATTCTGTTGATCCACATGGGATCTGGCCATATCACGACATATGTTGTCATGTTGTAGAAGATCCCCCATTTAAGTTAAAGGAACACTATTCTTACTTGAGTACAGTATTTTACATTGTACAGTTATTATTCATTTCTCATCCTTTTACACTCACTCTATTAACGGTGCCCATATGGGCCTGTGCAAATCCTGGTTCCCGCCCTCTGCCCTCCTAACAGACCAAGTTCTGTTGTGTTCAGATCCCCGGCTCCGACCATCCAAAAATACTAATTTAAAAAGTATACAAAATTGGAAGAATTTAGAAATCATCTTCGGCAGTCACAATCTGTGCCAGTGCTGCAATGCCTGCATGTACAGCTTGAGATTGATTTAATTTAAGGGAAAGGTTGATGCAGACGAAGCAAAGCGAAAGTGAAAAAGAGACGAGGCTCATGAGGCTAGGTGCAGACAGACAGACAGACAGACAGACAGACAAAGTTTTCTCCTTTAGTTCCTTTTTATAGTAGCATTCAAGTTCTACACTGTATGTCAAAAAGTGGATGAATGCTAGTTGCCCGCTGGTTGATGCTGGGAGAGACTGTTCTGTCTTTTCGTATCGTGTGTGATAGTGCACTGTCATCACGAAAGCCTGGGGAGTGACATGAACCATGAACCAGGCCAGATTGAGTTTTTTTCCCCCTCTTCTTTTTTTTTCTCTTCTCCTTCTTTTCCCACCAGAGATACGGAGTGACACGATAATAAAGAGGGAAAGCAGGGCAGCCGTCCCCCTGAGTAGGAGGCAATAAACTCACCCTAACCCCTTTAACAACACTTTCCACACAGCGGCAAGCAACACACACACACAGAATGAAGACTATATAGTGGAAGGTCTTGTCAAAGCGGCTGTTCATGGTTCACATACTGTTGGACAGACTCATACTGTACTGTATATCAGCCTGGTCATTTGTCTTTTATAGCATTTGAACAGATGGACAAAAGGATGGATAAATAGACGGACAGACAGACACAGGTTAGGTGGTACTAGGTGGTACTATAGGTACAGTATAGGTCAGTAGGTAGGTAGGTAGGTAGGTAGGTAGGTAGGTAGGTAGGTAGGTAGGTAGGTAGGTAGGTAGGTAGGTAGGTAGGTAGGTAGATGGATGGATGCATGGTGACAGTGAAATTCATTTAATCAAAGTACAAAGATATCGTACATTACACTCAAAGATACATTTATCCCAAATCAAAAACAAGCAGAGTGCTGATATATTTTGATGGCAGGAAAGAAATGTCAGTGAGTCTGTACAACCATGACATGCAATGTTCCTGAAATTGATATCACTGTGTAGGTGATAGATTGGTCCTTTATTTAGACAATATTCTCACTGTCAGGCAGGAACCTGTTATTGCATAACCAGATGGGGCATGCATTCCCAATTTAACTTGTCCCCAACATGCGTTTTTGAGTAGATCTGTGCCCAACCAGGGGCCAATACTGCTATAGTATCCAAAGTTATTACCACATTGCTCGCAAGTGTAACGCCCGGGATTCGAACTCAGGTCTCCCGCGTGAAAGTCCAACATCTTAACCACTAGACCAAAGGGATATCCCTATGGACTGGGGGCAGATATTAGACTTTGAGGCCATCAGGCAGAGGCTCTGAGCCACTCTGCTACACAAGCACACCCTGAAATGGCATTTTTGCTTTGTTACAACTTGCAAGTGATATAACAGCTAATATTATGCTCTTACAGTAAATAATTGTGTTGACTGCATGATTGTGTTGATTTGTCAACAAATCTCTTGTCACTTGTAATGGTTAAAAACATGATTTGTTTAATCATAAACATTTTTAAATCAAATTAGGCCAGTGCACTGATGTGTCCCTCAACATGTGTGCCACTAAAACACAATTTGCTTGGCAGAGGAAACAGAACGCAAGTCACATCAGAAGGAGAACGACATCAGTTAGCCATCTGCTGACACCATGGGTAGAACAAAGGGTACAGTAAGGCTTCTGTTCTGTGTTCTGTTCACATTGTTCCAATCTTTTCAGCTGTGTATATCACTCTAAGGAAAACCATGTACACTTGTTTTTTTTCCAAGTTGGCTTTATTTGTTCATAACATAATATAAATGTATAGCTTTCCCTTGACCTTTGACAGAAGGTGCATTCCACAGCACCCTAGCACCCCTCCTCCAACCCTGTTACTGTCATTTATAGGTTTGCACTACAATAACACGGTTCCATGTTGTTTAGTGCCCTCAGAAGGGGCAATCTGTAGTAAAATTAAATATGCATGGTATAGCATAATCTAGACATTTTAAATGTACAGTATTTCAGTTTTATAACTGGTCTTTTCTTGTATTGCCACCAGTATTTGTAGCCATACCATGTTGTTGGCTATAGGGTTACAAGGGCTTTAAGCAACTAGTCTAGTCGACTACTAAAACCACTAGTCCATCTCGTTGGTACTAGTTGACTAGTTGATAAGAAAATAAAAAAACATGAATAAAAACGTGTATTATAATAATAATTATTATTATTATTATTTTAGTCCTACAACATCTACTAATCTTATTCTAGATTATACTCACCAATGTAGTTTTCTTTTTAAAATGACAAATATTATAATAACAAAACAGCGCACTGGGTTGCAATCAGCATAACAAAACAGCGCACTGGGCTGCAATCAGCAGCGCAGCTGATGGCTAGTTAGAGCCAGCGCATCAGTCTCCTACGAACACAATATTAGCATAAATAAACAGCAGGCACATCGACAACAGAAGACCGCACTGAAACGGCAGCTAACACCTGTTTGTTGTTCAATTGTATAATATGACAGTATGTCACAGAAGATGTGGACCAAAATATTGGCGTTGAAAACCCACTGCGTGAGCCGTAACGACGGGTGTTCCACTTTTTCAACTGATAACATTAGCTTCTACTTATAGCTATCATTCAGCCAACACAGCCAAGGCAAGGAAGAAAACGCAGTGGTTCTCAACTTTCATGTCAGATCCCATAAGGGTCCATTTGGTTCCAAACTATCATGTCGGACCCCACTTTGGGAAACACTGCATTATAGTCCTTAACACAATAAACGATCGAGGAGCCAGCATGAGAGCCTGTTATTGATCACACAATGGATACCGACCGTTTAAACTGCAATTATTGTTTAACCAGAGACATGGCATTATTTAGGTGAGTCCCGTTTTTATTTATTATCATAGCAGCTAAAATGAATGATTAGATGTGGGTTGGACTTGGAAAGGTGAAATGCTGATAGTGTTTATTGTTGTTGTTGTTGTAGTGTGATATCTCACTGCACGTGGGAATGTTTTTGGTTGTTTTTTCCCTATGTCCCTGCGTCCCATCCCTATGTTTAGCGTACCAACAGGGGGCGCTGTTGCACCACTCACTTTGTTAAAAAAACAAAAAAAAACAGTTTTTTTCCACAATTGTCATGATGTCATGATGTACTGTTTTTCATGTTTGTTTTCTAGTCTTAGTGTTTTACTTGTGTTCCTATGATTCTGATGCAATCTAGCTTTCCTTTATTTCCATTTTCCAGCTAGAGTTTACCTTACATTGTGTACCTTTATTTTGTCGTATAGCCCTTCAGTTCTCTGTTGTGTGGTTGTTAGTGATGCGCGGGCCGGCTTTTTTCACGTCCCGCCACGGAGCCAACCCGCACCAGCCCGCCCCGCAAAACAATATATTAATCAACGATCCGTCCCGCCCCGCAGCCCGCAAAAACAAAAAAGAAGCCTAACGACTGGCTTTTCAACACCCAGCAAATTCAGTCCATTCTCAAATTATTTGGAGAGAGAGAGGGGAGGTCGGACGTGCAGGAATATCTGATAACACTAGGAAATGACCCAACCAGTATGCCCTGCAGCCCACATTACTGGTTATCAAAACAGTTGCTTGCTTTGCTGTTGTTAATATTATTATTAAGGATTTGGGTTGTGTGTACTACAGCATCGTAGCTCCCTGCTGCAGATGAATGATAGTTTTAGTTTTGATTGTGTATACAGCGGTACCGCACGCCCAAAACAGCTGCTCTACAAGCTCACAACGCGTCGTCTGCGATGCGTTGGGAGCTTGTAGATCTGCTATAATTCTGTGTGTGCACACTGTGCATGCAGCATGCACAGCACTGCGCTCAATTTTGGGAAAGATTGGGTGCAGATGCGATGATTGTGCTGCTGACGGCCACGTCAGGTTCAGACAGAGCCTCAGAATGGAGAGGCAGAGGACAGTTTAATACAGTCAAAAAGTAAGTAAATAAGTAACACGTTGATTGAACAGAACAAGTGATTTCAGCAGGAGGAGTAAGGACAGGAGAGCAGGTACCGGAATGCTTTTTTTCCTCCTTTTTTGGGAGGGGGGCCCGCCGTGCCCGCCGCCCGCTAATTGTGTCGAAAATCTTGACCCGTCCCGCTTGACAACCTGCGGTCCCGCTGGCAACGGGCCGCCCTGCACATCACTAGTGGTTGTTCAGTCCTGTTTCCTATACTAGTGTTGTGGTTGTTTTTTTTAACCCTAGCGCCAAGAGCTTGAATTCCCAGTATTGGTTTCCTAGTGTTTCCTTGTGCCTGTTTCTTGTTTCTCTTCGTTGTTAATGAAACCCATTGCATCTCCGAACCATCCTGCCTCAGCTCAACTGTCTGCGCTCGCTTCGGTCCTACACCTCTCTGCCTATCGCACCGTGACAACAATAACAGCAAACCGAAAATACACTAGAATAGAGTCCTGAGGGACTCCATGGGGTTTAAGTGGTTAAATAGATCTGCACACCACTACTGGGTGCATGCATGCTGAAAAAGAAGAGCGGGTGCTGTAAGGTGTCTATTCTCACGTACTCTAGCCAGACAATCATAAATCTCTGCCTATACATGACATGTCTGGGGAAATCAAAATTCAATGCATGGGGAATCGGGGATACAACAGCAAAGAAACGGCAGCACTAACACACTTAACACCCAGTGCAGCTGGAAATCAATCCCAATGTGAAAGGCCGACCTAAAGTCCTTGTATTGGCCTAAGATGTATTTGAAGAAATACAGCTAGCACCTGCTAGCACATTAGGAGCAATTAGGGGTTAAGTGTCTTGCTCAAGGACACATCGACACTAACTCTGGGGGAGCCCAGGTTCGAACCGGCTGATCCACCGCCGCCCCAAGAAACACCCTTCCTCCCTAAAGAAAAGAAAAGGCGCTCATCGGACAAAGTATGGAATGAGGCTTTTATTTATGAAGAAACAAAGAGATAAATACAATTGGTTTGTGCCTGGCAACGATGATGTAAACCAACTGGTGTTCTGAAGATAAAGCAGGCTTAAAGTGGAACTATACATCTTTGAACAACAATACCCACAGCCCATGTTGTGAATTTTTTCTGATACATGAAAGAACGCATCTGACTACAAATAAAATCTATAGTCTAACAATATAGCTGAAATATTGCATGATCCGACCGTGCAATGTAACCAAAATAAAAATAACTATTAGACGACCAATGTTGTGTTTAATCGCTCTATATTTAGTTCATGCAATGGCTTAGTTATTGCCTAAAATGATGGAATTATACAAATTAAAGGCAAGAGAATTATAAACAAGGACATTTAGCGTGCACTGGAAGCCTTCTTGTAAGGAAAAACATGGCACGCTGGGGGGCTTCTAAACTACTCATTTGAATATTTTGTATCCGTCACAAGTTAAGCATCTACACAGCCTCAGTCTGAATACTAATGCAATTTCCCCTTTGCGTCTGCTGTGTCTTTGTGTCTCAGAGCATTGCAACATGCACTATACATACCCAACACATGACTTTAAATCAGTTAACCCTCACTAGAGCACGGGTTCCCAAAGTGGGGTCCGGAGACCCCTAGGGGTACTTGAGGGAGTTCCAGGGGGTACCTGAATTAAAGATAGTTAGGAACCAAATGGACCCTTATGGGTCTGTAACTCAGAGAGTTACACTCTCAGAGTTAAATTAACAGTGATATTACAATATAAACTGGGGGTCCCAGAGATGGCGTAATTCATGTCAAAATGGGGGTCCTTGAAATGAAAATAGTTGAAAATCACTGCACGTGTGCATGCGTACATGCGTGCGTGCGTGTACGCTGTACGCGTGTGTGTGTGTGTGTGTGTGTGTGTGTGTGTGTGTGTGTGTGTGTGTGTGTGTGTGTGCGTGTACGTGTGTGTTTGTGTGTGCGTGGCTGCGTGCATGTGCATGGAGAAGATAGGCCTACAGTATAAAATGACATTTAAGCGGGGTAATAATGACAGCTAGGCACCTTGCTCTCAGCTATACCAGCCACAGTGTGCGCACACACAGTGCGTGTATAGCAGTAACCGGGCTCTAATTTATCAGCATAATAGGACAAATTTATCAAGGCACTTTGGTTCTCCGCGGGGCAGGGGACTGTGCCGGCAGGGGTCTAATGGCCGGATGGGAGGAAATCATCAAGCCTCTGAGAGGATCATGTGGGGGCCTAGCGAACCTTTGACCTCGCGCGCGGCTAAAACCCTCGGTGGGTAATTTAACACGGAGCGTGTTACATCTGCACTCTCCCTCTGTGTACACTAGTATGCGACAGTACTGTGCAATGTGCATTATGTAACCAAATGGACCAAATAATAATAATAATAATAATAATTAGCCTGATTGTCAGACTCTGAGCCTCCTGCTTTAGAGTCTGACATTGGCTCCTGTCTGTCTATCTGTTAGGTTATGGTTATTTGTTAGACCCACCCCCACCCCCTGCACTCACTGGATGGACTGCTTTTTCGGATGGATAAACTGCAGCTTCTCATTACAACACCAGACCAAAGAAACAGTGCACTCAGTGGAGTGGGCTAGCCTGGCATGGACCAGACTAATATCACTGCCCAGGGATTTTTTTCCTGTGGCAGTTTAGGCTGGTTTCTAGGCTAGGAGTGGGCAGGGTCTATGGGCTAGACCAGGCTAAATAATAAAACCAATTGTTATTATTATTTAGCCTGGTCTAGCCCACTTTGAGATTTACACAAAGCATATTATGCTTTGTGTAAATCTCAAAGTGCTAGTCTAATGTAACCAAATGGACACTGTAACAGTGTACAGTACATACTGATGTACAAAAAATGGATGGATACTGAGGCGTTCACTTTTGTAACTTTTCTTTATTTATGATCTTATTCTTAAACAAAAACATAATAATAATAATAATAATCATAAAACCCATGACGACACAGTATTACAAAGGAATGATTAGTTATATCAATTTTGAACTGACACAAAAAAATGAATACCCACCAAGCACACAAAAAGGCGACAGCACTACACACATACTCCAAGTCATAGTGGTGTTGGAGCGGCGGTGGCTCAGGGGTAGAGTGACTGGAATTGCCGGTTCGAACCCGGGCTCCCCCAGAGTTAGTGTTGATGTGTCCTTGAGCAAGACACTTAACCCCTAATTGCTCCTGATGTGCTGGTAGGTGCCTTGCATGGTTTCCGCTGCCATCAGTGTGTGAATGGGTGAATGTAATGCACAATCTATGTAAAGTGCCTTGGATAAAGGCGCTATATAAATCCACCATTTATAGCCTACTCCATGCAACACACGCCTTTCAATAATTTGAAGCTCATTTAGAGCTTATTCAGACCCCCATCATAGATGGTATTCTATTGACCCCATGTCAAATCATACTTTTCCATCTTCCATTCTGAGAATTGCTCACAAGGCTGCCAATTTTCACTTTGTAACGTTTCACAGCGTTCTCAAGGTAAATCACGCTCGCCCACGCTGTACTTAGAATGAGATGTTATTAGGCCTAGAAATTATTTATTTGGTCTAACGTCACATTAACCCCAGACAATGATATCTTTTTTAATTGAGGTGGGTACAGTAGGTCTTTCAGTACATTGCTCATGAGATGCTTACAGGGATTTGACCCCCCAAATATTAATCTTTCCTAGTGGGCATGTGTGCACTGTGCACACGTGTGTGTGAATGGATGGATGTGAATTACATTGTCTAAAAAAAAACACCATACAACATTTATATTATCTACTGGAGTATGTATGACCACAAATATAATACCTGTATTTTATATTTACACAAAAGCTACATGCAATGAAACTACAGAATAGCACGGTGAAAATTGTATACACTGTAATGAACTCAGAAAATCGGTTTACTTTGCGTACTATATTGAGTCAAAATGTAATGAATACACACTTTACTCTTTCTACTACTATAATATGCCTGTAAAAACACTCAATTATTATTACTAATTAGCAGTCAGTGCACATTACAGTTGCTATAAAACTGAAAAACGGAACTAAACTTTTGTCAGAGGTCTGATGGAATTCAAACACACCCTCCCCTTCCTTTCATGGCCTTACTTTTCATGGTTAGGGCTCCTCTTTTCCACAGGGGAGAGGCAGGTGGCACAGTTTGATGTCTCATTCATATATGCTTGATCTTTGCCTTTGTGCGAGGAATGAAAGTGTGTCAGTAGGATATAATGTACTCACTAAAAAAAAGTGCGGTCTGCTTTTTCTCTTTACAGTATTTAGGCCTTAGCACTGGCTATATCAGACCATATTTCACTGAATTATACATGTTCAGCACCCATTGTGGAGTAACTTATTTTAATGGACCTGTAGTTAAGCGGGCAAAGTAACGTTTCTGAACGCAGCAGAGTTAAGTAGCCTACATCTGATCTGAAATTTTTATTTTTTATTTTTATTTTTCGTTTGGGGCCCCAGACAGCAGTCTCGTCCCTCCCTCTCTTTTGTGGTCATCTACAAGGGCACAAAGAACCCAAATCCCCCGCCGTCCCAGATATGTCTTTACAAAGGGGGAGAGAGAGAGAGAGAGAGAGAGAGAGAGAGAGAGAGAGAGAGAGAGAGAGAGAGAGAGCATGAAGAGTACTCATCTTAGTGGTTCCAAAATGTATGCTCTCCAAAGATGTATGAGGTCAATGCAATGGGAACGTAGGATATAGTTAAGACAAATGGTGTGAGGGGGAAAAAAAGGGAAAGAAAGAAGAAATGCTTTGAAAGTTTGTGGCATGTTATTTTTGGTATAGCTTCTGTTTACAATATCAAAGGCAGCTTCTAAACTTCTAAAGATGCACAAATCCTGCCAGGCAGTGGAGAAAGATAGAATGTTCACTGACAATCAATCTCTCATTATCAGTCACTTTGCTAGATAAGAGGTTGAGTCAGTATCATAGTATGCCATTGTTAGAGTATAAAGATTGCATTTATTTTTTGTATTTTTTTGACACAGTGTCAAAAAAGGAAATAGAACTGCCTTTGAAAATAAATTGTATCTCAGCCCTCTAGAGAGAGAGAGAGAGCGAAAGAGAGAGACTAAAGACATCACGTACATTAGCAGCTTTTGTTGTGGATGGCACAGATTGCAAATGTACAGTGTAGTAGTTTTCCAATTACGGTTAAACTGTATTGCTATACAGTCGCTTGTGGAGAGAACGGGAGCCTCGCATGCAGCATCTAGAGAACTCGGTCGGGCTGGGCCCTGTATTCATGAGGATGCTGCATTTACGCAGGCAATAACTCTGTTCAGTGAGCAACACTTGAACCCAACAGTGCACTGGAACCCACATCGTAATGCCCTCGCTCTCCTGAAAGCCACTGCTGATGCATACACGATTTCCGAGTCCGGCTACTAGGGCTTTGTCGGTGTCAGACGGTGCCCATTGATCTGCAAATATGCCAGTTTTATTTTATTTTCATCACGACATGCCGGTGGCGCTGCCCCGATATATTTTTAATTGAGGTCCTTGGCCTGCCGGGCAGCATGCACAATAAGTGCCGCTGATCGGCACCTGTAGTTTGGCTGCGCACTGCGACGCACTGCGACGCGTTTTGAGCTTGTTTTCAGGCGTTGTGGGACGCCTGAAAAGTCTTGGAAAAGAGGGACTGTCCCACGCAAAGAGGGACATCTGGTCACCCTAGCAACATCCCCTATTAAAATAACGGCCAATTAAGATCACACATTTGGCATTTTGAATTGTTAGAACCTTAGGCACAATTATTGTGTGCAATGCAACATCGCACGATATCACTCCAAAAGCAATTCAGGCAGCATGATTTGATCAGCTGTAGAGTGAGAGCTCAATCTGCAATTTGTAGATAACTTTGCGAAGGAAGTTCTGTTCCTCTAGCTCAGAGGGGCCTGTTAAGTCCAATATTTCTGGAGTAAAGTCATATGGCATGGTCCAACTAAGCAGAGGTGTGATGCAATAACTTTGTGCCAGGCAGTCTGAGAAATTATATTATGAAATGGACAGGGTGAAATTTAGCTCTGGTATTAAAACACATATCTGTACTTGAAGAGGAGCCTCTGGACGTCACTCCAAATGCAGGGTTTGTCCTTGACACTGGTGCAGATGAGAGAGAGTGGGGAGATTGGGGTTCGGGTGGCAGAATGGGGAAATTCTGTTTGCATAGACGCTCAACAAATGATTCTAACCCTGAGCCAACCGAGTAACACTTGTAACAGAGCATTTTTGCCGTATTGTCTCCACCAGGCCACTTAAAAATTGTACAAACCGGTACACACAATGTGTGTACAACTTATGTGCACTTTTTTTTTTCTTTTTTTTCCACATCTGCCTGTTATAGCGCCACCATTTCTTTATATCACTCTCATGCTAATTGGTACACATGATCTCAATTCAATTCAAAGGGCTTTATTCATGTGATCAAAGACGGGACTATCATGTTACGTGACAAACATGACTCATGTATATAATGTATATTGAAAACACAACATGCATTCATCTTCATAACATTACTAATCATTATGAATATTGTCTCGTCACAAACAATCCTATCCTGGTGGAGACCTGTGCCCAGAGGAGCACTTTTTCTAGTTGATACTTTTACTTAAGTAAAAAAGTGAGTTCTTCTTCCATCAATGTTTATTTCTTCAGTCTAGATGCCCTCATCAATCTGACTTTTGTTGCCTGTCATTCTGTCTTTTAGGCTTTGTGCTGACCAAAACCAACGACAGAGTCAATTGAATTTGCAAATAAACTGCTTTATTTTATTGTGGGGAAACTTAACAAAGGCAGGTAGGGCGGGGAAGGGGGGTGAGGGGTGGGACGTCAACATAAATTCTTCATGGACTGGGGTTTTTCAATAAAGTGTCCATGCCTGATCAGCCCAGTGCTATAAATGTTTTCTGACCTCTCCTCAGATGAAGCGCACATCTTGGTGGATGGTCGCAGGATCGGGCAGTAATAAGTGATAATCACACTCCAACAATGTAATTTTCGAATGAGATGGCTTGTGAAGATTACATGTTACTTATTTTAACTTTGTTTCTTCCATTGGCATTATAGGTTTTGCATGGACTACTGACCAACTTTATTGAAAAACCCCAGTCCGTGAAGAATTTATGTTGACATTTTCCCCCCTGCCTTTGTTAAGTTCCCCCCCCCTGACAGACAACAAAAGTCAGATTGATGAGGGCATAGAGACTGAAGAAATAAACATTGATGGAAGAACTTTCCTTTTACTCAAGTAAAAGTAACACAAAAATGCTCTGTCACATATATTTGCCTCTCTTGTTTAGGTGTTTTACGTACCTTATGTGTCACGATCCGTGACCTGTTCTGTCACCCTGCTGTGTTTTCTTATGTTCCTAGTTTTAGTTAGTTTTACTGTTCTGTTCCTTTTATTTTGTAGTATCTAGTGTCTCTTGGTTTCCTGTGTTGCTTTTGTTGCCTGCCTTGTCTAACCCTGTGATTAGTGTAGTTTTCTCCACCTGTGTCCAGTTAGTCATTATCTATTTATATGCCCTTGTTTTCAGTTCTTTGTTGGTTCGTTGTACTTGTCACAGTGAGTTTGTTAGTGTTGTTCTTGAC
>OOFJ01051728.1:3368-13742 GCA_900323375.1 Benthosema glaciale
GGGGGGGGGGGGGAGTGCTGACCTTGCAAGAATGGATTGTTGGGAAGTTCATCTGTCATGCATTTTCATCAGGGCGAAGGCGGATTTTCTTTAGGGAGGGTGGTTAAATGATGACAATACAGTTGGTGAGGCAAACTGGTGATGGAGTGGCTGTGGTTTAAACCCCAGATGCTCTACGTGAATCGGCCTCTGGAGAGCAAAGGCAAACTTCTGGGAAAGAAGCTTTGGAAAAGTTCTGAATAGTCAGAAAAGATTTGGGGAAAGTTCCTAACAAACAAAAGGCAGTGTTTTGTTTTGTTTTGTTTTGTTTTGTTTTGTTTTGTTTTGTTTTGTTTTGTTTTGTTTTGATTTGCATCGAACATCCTGAGGCAAAGAAGTCTGCTTAATTTTGAATAATAAATGCATGCTCTATTTAGCGTAAATGATGGAGTCTTATGCTATTTAGTATACAGTATTAATTTTGTTCCACTTAAATTGAATGCTCAAAGGCATGCTAACATTTTGGGGTTGTGGTTCGAGCCTTGGAGGTCTGGTTATGAGAGCTGGGTACACAGTGACTTGGCCGGGTATCTTATCTGTTTCAAGACAGTAATCATACACACACACGTGCGCGCACGCACACACACGTTCACAAAAGTTAAATGTTGTGTACCGTAAATTATATTTATACATATTTTTGTCCTCCATAACAAACAATATTAATTGCATAAAACGTAAGAGTCGCACTAGTCTCTTTCATTCATTTTCCAGCAGTCTGATAGTTCCTTGGCTCATCTCCCATCCTCGCCATCTCATGCCTCTGACCCAGGCCAGCCGCTAAACATCTGGCTCTATTTACAGCTTCTCTGCTTGTGTTAGCTGTGATGTTATGACAGCCGAGTGACTGAAGAGATTATACTAAGAGGACATGCTGCTCCCCCCCTCCATGTCTTCCTCTTCCACGGGTCAACGGTCCCGCTTGACTACGCTGCCATGGCCGCGTGGGTTGGCGGGGGGATGGTTATTAGGCAATGTGTTTGCAGCGCAGCTGTGCGCCTCCCGTTGTTTTACACACTGGGTCAGCACTGCTGTAGAACGCTTATGTTTTCTTTGTTTGTTCTCACAGGAAGTTTGCTGAGGATTGCAGAACTTTTTGGAGGAAAAAATCTCAAAGGGGGGTTCTCACCCTTGCCCACCCCTTTTTGGTCAACTTCAAAACTAGTACTCTGTCACGCCACTCCCCCTCCATGACACCGCGGTCATCTCTGGTGATCAGTGGGATGAACTGAAGATTAGCTGGATCCTCAGAAGCTCTATCCATCTATTGAGAGAATAAAAACGCCACCCAAAGACAGACGGTAAGCTTTATCTTTAAACTTCTTGTATCTGTTGTATGTTCTTCAGCAACCATACTTAAACTTTCACAACTGTAATGTCCTTCCACAACACCGATGATTTATTTAATCTGTTGATGACAATGAAGATGAGCCATACTGTATGTAAATACAAAAAAGAATTGACTTGCTTTTGTCTTCTCTCTTAAACCAAGCCATCCAGTCATAGACTTGCCATAATGTTATACCACTCGTTACAACTACTGCCTTTGAATTTAGAAAACACTGAATGGGTGTCTCACCCTGGTGGCATAGCCAGTTGGTTTACACAGACCACATACCGATATGCTTCTTGCGAGCGTGCAGACCTGGGTTTGAATCCAACCCCCTTCTTGCCTTTGCATGTCTCTCCTCTCTCTCTCTGCACTTGGTTTCCTATCTGAAATAAAGCATACAGTACAAATGCTATAAAAAAATAAAGACCTTAAAAAAAGAAAAAGGCAAAAAGAAGATTCCAGTTGCGAAGCTCAAATTAGCCACTGTAATAAATGAACGTGGCAAGTGAGCTGATTGTCTCCTAATGGCTTTCAGTATTAACACCAAGGCTGATTGTATAAGCCTCCACTGGTCATGATTATTGAGTGCTATTGTGCTGTGGAGAAAAAGATCTTCAGAGCTTTCCATCAAAGCTACACCTAACCCACCCAGGAACACTTCATGGAATGCTTTATGTAACATTGTTTTTTGTAGTCTGTGTTTTGTAGTCTGAAAGACTTTTTTCTTACGCAGGCGCTCTCTTTTGACTGTGATATGACTGTGTAAGGTTCACGTTGGAACACACTTCCTTTCATGCTCTTTTCAAAGCACTGTCATTGTACTGTTATCCCTCTTTTGGCTGGTCGTATACATGCAACACGGGACCATTGTGCAGCAGTCAAAGTGAATGCAAGGCAGCCAATTGCATTGCTGTTCATGAGCAGAGAGCTCGGAGTGAGGGGTGCGTGGAAAGGTTCTATAGGGGTGATGTGTGGGAATTGGCCCCAGTGGTGGCATGAGGGCTTATGGCTGGGCACTGATGTGGGCAGCCATTTTCTGGCTGTTATTGGTGACACAAAAATGTATCGAGGGGAGGAAGTGAGGGTGTGTATGTGGTCGTCAAAAGTGGATGCAGTAGGTGTGAAACATTATTAGTCCAAACTAAATAGAGGAGCTTAAGTGCCAAAACCGAGTGTGAGTGAGCATGAGGGAGAGAGAGAGACTTTCTTCTAAGTTCTGGCATCGCTTTGGTATCTTCTCAGAAGCTCTCTTGACAATATAGGCACTGTCTCCCTCCCACCAAGAGTGAGGCACCAGTTTAAATGTGCGAGATTCTATTCATAACTTGAATGCCTTACTGAAAAACTGTTGTATAGAAGACTATTCCTTGAACAATGAACAATAATAATAATAATAATAACCAACAATGGCCACTTCAGACATCTATTTTTATGATTTGGCTCTGTAGGAAGCAAAGCCGTCTAGAAGAGGGTTTGACAAAATCTTGCAAACCGCTGAACTGACACAAAATGTCTTGTGCGTGCTGCCAGTAGACTAAGGAAGAATCTCTTCATTAATTTCTTACATATGTTTATATTTTTGACAGGCGCTATCCCCTCCATTGTCTGGCTTTCACTTGTGACGTCAATGTTTGCTTTAAAGGAGAGTTACGGACAACCCGTTTTCTTACCGTAATATGATGACGATAATCCATTGATCACTGGAAAATGAGTTTTAAAATATTTGTATTAAACATAAACCACTACTACAATATGAATCATGTGCTAATAGTCATTTTATTCAAATTGGTAATGATCTGTGGCTATGCAGAGCCCACTTTGAGAACCGTGGCTTTACAGCATGGATCTGCAGGAGGCTAGCTGCGTCTATCTGTGTGTCTGTGTGTCTGTGTGTTTGTCCGGAGGTATCTCGCAAACCACTGGAACGATCAACACCCAATTTCATACACACCGCAAGTAGGCTAAATTATGCCTCCACCATTTATGTTATGTTTGATACTGTTTGAAGTATTAAACTTTCATTTAATATGGATGTCAATAGGGCTCAGATCAGGCTAAAACCTTGCTTTTATTTGCAGTCAATGCGACCATAGGTCGTAGTTAGGTTACTATGAAAACCTGCAAAACCTTTCACGCTTCCATATATGGTTGTCAGTCCTTCACGTCTCATGACACATCATGCCACCATATGTGGTCCATCATTCCTTGTGACATGCTCCATATACTGTATTTATGTCCGTCTCCATATATGAAGATCACAAACTCATCAAAACCTGGATAGCTATACATGGAGAAGACTGGGTCATCAACTAGATCTGCATATAGATCTCCATATAAGGAGCTGACCTGTTCTGTCATTCCAGATGTTGATCCTTCCCCACCCGTCCTTCCTCTTCAATGTCTCCCTTTTGACTGGTACCTGTCCATTCAAACTGTAGACGGGCCGCCCCAAAGTTATTAGCGCAGCCATGCCTGGCAGCTGGTGAAAACTAGAGTTCTCAACAGGCCCGAAAATGAAGGCCCGGCCCTAACTGGGCCCTATCTGGGCCCTATCTGGGCTGGCCAGAGGCATTGCCTGGCCTTAGTAATTAGCACACATTTTTCACCCTACCTGGTCTGAAAACGTCAATTAAAAAAAAGCTCCATATATGAGCATTCCCAGACCTTTAGTTTCAGCGCTTCTCTCCCTCAGGGTGCCTTACTGGTATCATACCTCATAGATACAGTAATCATATCTATGACTGACGTCATAGAT
Organism: Benthosema glaciale; assembly: GCA_900323375.1. Lineage (NCBI taxonomy): Eukaryota > Metazoa > Chordata > Actinopteri > Myctophiformes > Myctophidae > Benthosema > Benthosema glaciale. Next base: position 7,493 of record OOFJ01051728.1, read on the forward strand.
GCCGACGTCACCGGCTGGCCATATTTGAGCCATGCCGTTCTGATGTGGATCGTGAGATGATTTCAATCATGTTATTTGTAACTTTTCATTCCCTCATCATTGCCAGAGATGAAGATTTTTTTTCAGTCTCCTCACTTTCCCTTACCTTCACTTGTCCCTACCGAACCTTTTTCCTGGCGGCATCCTCTTCCTCATTGTTAAATGAGACCATGGCTACACTTGAATGTGCTGTGACAAATTGGCACAGAGGAGGCAGATGGTGATGGGGAGGAGGCTGGTTGTCACACCGTTTGCCACGGTGACAAGAATTGAACTCACCACGGCGGAGCGGCCACACATGCTCCATTTGCCTTGTGGGAGGGTAACATGCTGTGGTCGTACACTCCATGCCATGCAGTGCTGTACATGTCGGGAACCAAGACTTTTCTATTTGCACAGCATGCTGTGTTTGCCATGTTTACCCATGGCGCTCTGAACTGCTTGACTGAAATTCCCCAGGGTGCTTTAAATTCAGTTGTGAAGCCTGGTGAGATGGTAGTTTGCCTACCAGTTGTGTTGCTGCTGATTAGACCTCATCCTTTAGATGTGAACATATTCGCCATCATGCATGGGTGAAGTGTTTGGTTAACACATTAGTATATTCTCACATTACCAACAAGTGGGCTTTGAATCATTTTTCAGCGTTAATTGATGAGATTTTCTTTCCTTTAAAATCGGTGTGTGAACATTGTGGGCGGGAGGATGGGATAATTGCCAGCTTTGGCTCTACTTACCTGGAACGTGATGGGATCGCTTTCCCACACTGCCTTAATATTCAGTCAACACACACAGGCACTAAGCTCCTCCGGATATCGATCAGCAGATGTGATGCATCCCCCCGGTCCTTCCCATCAGTAACCCAGTATCGGTGGACGCATCGGAGTGGGAGGATCCCGAAGGTCCCGGAACAGCTCAGACCACTAGAGACCAGTGGAGTTACTGGGAGATGAGAATACACAAGAGCACAGTTGCCGGATGGGTTGAACCCTCTCAGCTTTTCCTCTCAAGAATATATAAGTCAATGATCTTGTGATATTGATCGTAGGTTTTCATTCTTATTCAGCAGTGGCAAGACAAGCTTTGTAACTTAGATAAGCAGTATTGACTTTTCCTCTTCAAACTTACCTCTCAGCTTAATGTTTGTACTTCAGTTCACAGGAACTTTTTGCTAGGTTTCATGTTTCTTTTTCTCAAAGACTATTGCACCTCACATGGGAAAGCTAACGTGATGTGAGTGTTGGGGGCTGTTTAAACGTCCAGCACAGAAATAAAGTACAAGCCTCACAGCAGGAAATCTTTTATAATGTGTCCACACACTATTAGACACTGAAAATATTGGACTGGTTCAAGGCTGTTTCATGAACACAAATACTTAAAACACAAACACACACACACACACACACACACACACACACACACACACACACACACACACACACACACACACACACACACACACACACACACACACAGTTGGCAAGCTGTGAGGAGAAAAACAGCACTACCCTTGTGATAACGGCTCGCCCTCTGTCAGCACAAACCATTTGCAGGCCTCACTCCCCCTTAACTAGTTGCTGTGTTTTTCATTCGCCACATTCATAGACAAAACTCTCAGTACCTACAGTGCATGACAGTACTGTCATGCACACTGTCATGAACAGAAATGCACCTCTAAAACTGCATATCAATGTACATGGCAACATACTAACTGTAGTATGTCAGCAGGAATCAAGGAAAAATAATCCTTGTACATCAATGAATCAGCACAAAAATATTCTAATATAATCAAATAAGTTAATTAGAATTAATTATTAACCATTGAACCCTACATTACTTAGTTTGATCTATAATCTCACAATGTATCCGTTGAGAACTTGTACAAATGTACGGTCATATAGCCCAGCCCTACCAAGAATGCCTGGTTATTTACAGCCAGCCCCTGCACCTCCACCTCTGCCCCACCTCACCTCTGCTCATTTAAACTGCCAAGACGAGGACATCAGGGACAGGGACTTTGCTTTACACCACCCTGGGGTGAATCTGTATGAGCAGTTGAGTTTAAACTGTTCAGTTATTTCAGATAATGAGGCGTAGATCACTTGGAAACTTATGTGAAAGTAAATAAGACTAATAAGACTGTCCTAAGCCTGCTCATAATTGCAATGCAAATTAGGGAAGGGTCAACGGTAGAATTTATTTTTTGTCCTAAACAACAGACGAAGGTCACAGAATATTGCATCTGCTCAGATCTACTTTTCATCTTGTGTGCAATAAAATAAAAATAGGGTAATTTATGATAATTTTCTTTGCTAATGAATAATGCTTACTTGAGGGCAACTCCAAATTAATTCAATTACTTTAAATAAAAAGTATTTTACCGGGTATGTTATTTATTATTCATTGTTTACAATGGTCATTTATATCTTGTATGTATGTAGTAGCCATGAGAGTAGAGAGATTGTCTTTAGTGGACCGGGCTATCCTGGAGCTTGCCTTGAGCATTTACTGTACACATCCACCTTGGCATTAGCGTCCTTGAGAAATAGCAAAAGCCATTTTTTTTAATCCAGCGTGGGTGTTTTTATATCTATGTAATGAAGTTACTGTCAATATGGACAATACTGTCTTGTATTATTGTCTGTATTGTCAGTATTATCTTGTAAACTTCCCATATAATGGAATAGGAGCCATTCAGCTGAAATAGATTAGAAAACCATACAGTGAACATTTCAGTTTTTCCCATTTTCTTTTTCAAAAAACAGCAATACATTTTAAAAGCACCCCAGGCCTGGCTGCAACTAAAAGGCTCACAGAGAAAAGAGCTGTATAGGCTCAAGCAAGCCTCAAGTCTCTGGGCTTAAAGGACAGAATGTGCTCCGTCATTGAGACCAGTGATTAAAACTCTGTCACATTGAGGGCGGCAAAGAGCTTACATCCAGAATGAGAAGACATGTGCGGTGCCAATCCCAGGAATCAAGGAAATTAAATTGTTGAGATTAAAGTCTCTGTATTTGTGCAAGAATACCTGATTGCTGGTTGTAGCTAATTTTAATTGTTTACATATTCTACAATACAGTACGTTGTATAATATAGCCACTGCTGCCAGTCTTTTTATTTGGTGTAGATAAAGTCACTTTCACTTCCATTTTCCATGCTCGCAGACTGCCATTGTAAGACATGGCTTATGTTAGCATTAGTTAACATATGTTTATCTTTCGCCAGAAACATTCATATTGCGATGCGATGAAAAATCACAAATCAGATCTGAACCTTGGATGGATGATCATCACTACGGACAGCGCTCGTAGTTTCAGAGAAAAGAGCCAAAGAAGATCCTACTTTTAATGGGACCCTATGGGATGTATGGGATGGGGGTATGCAAGGCGTTTTTCAGGACCGTGTTAAAAGTTGATTTTCAGCTAAACCGTTTCATATCGATAAAGTTACAAGTACGTTAATTTTACAGAGAATGCCGACAAAGGCAAACAATGGTTGCATTTTAATTGACAGAATACTCTGTCAAAGGTAGTTAAATTGTTAAAGTCTCCCAGGGTTATCAGTTATACTAGGGTCCTAGGGAACCGTGTTAAAAACTACAACTCCACTTTAAGAGACATCAGTTGCTGGCATGGAGTTTTATGTGTCCTGTCACCCAGTGCTTGCTCTCAAATGGAATGTTTTGACAACTCAAAAATGCTCCCTTCCTAGTTCTAGTGATAGTGTATTGGTACTCGAAACAATTCCTATAAAAAAGGATGGACAGTGGACAAAACCTAAAGAGAGAAATTGAGTGAGTGCACAATAAGAAGCCAGAGTCATGAATACATTTCTAACTATATACTGTATCTAACAGAGTATGTGTTATAGTCATGGGTTCATACTGGAGTCTTTTGTCAAAGACACAAAGCCTAATTATTCCTCCTAATATGAAATAAGTGGTTCTGGGCCAGTACTTTTCATTGAGCTGCAGAAAGCTACTACTCAAGTACAGTCTGCATTTATATAGCACCTTTCCCAGAAGAACTTTTCAATGAATGCATTAGCTTCACACACATTTATGTTGAGGGTTTCTGTGTGTTGCTCAAGGACACTTTGACATGATGGCAAGAGGAGCGGGCATCTGGGAAACGGCTGCTCTACCCCTTGAGCCAAGTGCTGGTGCTTCCTCAATCCACTGGTGACGCAGGTTGTGAGCGTGTTGATTGGCTATTTTTGCGACTTTTGCTTGACACCGTCATTATTTTTGCTACTTTTGCTTGACACTGTCACACGTTAAGTACTACAATCGGGCATCCATTCACCACAAAGTAAAAAGATGAAATATGAGGACAAATTGGACAATATACTTTCACCCCAAAGCAATTGCTTTTAAAACAATCCTCTGTTCACTGAAATACAGTGAGAAACACCGTCTAGGATTTCATAGTTGTTCTCAAATTTCAGATATTTTGAGTCCATCACAGCAGTGATTAAAGTCCATTTTATCCGTAAGACATGCAAGACCTTTCTCATCTCAGCACTAGCAATGCATAGCCATGTCGTCCTGGGTGCTGACTGAGTTAGACTCGTAAAAAATGTCGGCATTTTTGGAGTGTTTAGAATTATTGTATTTTCAAAGGGATACCCACTGAACAGGAGTGCAATAGGTACACTAGTACAGTGATACAAAATTCAAATGGTAATTATTGCCTTCGGGTTGAATATTAATTGTAATTTCCAAACATGCTGTTCATTTTTATGAACGATATTATCTTTATTTTATGTAATTAGCGTAGCTGATATGCTACAATAGGTATGAGACAGGTTTGTATGCATGAAAAACACTGCTTATGTTCGTAGGAATGGGAAATGCAAAGTAGCAATCAAAATCATTTCCATCATGTCATTTCTGTCATGTCATTTCTACAACCAAATAATAATTTCCAACACTTGTAATTGCTTATGCTTAAAGGACAACTTTAGTTTTTTTAACCAAGGTTCATATTTTAGGTTGTTATTAGAGAAAGTAAAAGGTGAGTGTTCAGCTTCGAGTGCTGTCTATGGTCAGCCGCCGCACATCCCGATGATCGTAAATCATTTGTGACGTTGTCTTGCATCGCTCCGAGTGAATGGTGGCAAAGCTGTGCTTATGCTACCACCTAGCGGGCATAGAAATAATTAATATTTACTATTGTCCTACTAGACCCCAGGAAATTACATCTGGCCACAAAATATCACAGGAATGTGAAGGAGGAAGTGACAAACTGACGATTGAGCCTACGAAATACAGTATGGCATCCCACAGTAGTCAGTTGTTTGTGTTCAGACACATGGAAAACAACTACTGTGGCCAGATATAATTTACTGGGGTCTGTTGAGGGCCTCTTTCTTTTACTTTCTCTAATAATAACAACCTAAAACATGAACCTTGCTTGGAGAAAAAAAAAAGTTGTCCTTTAATTAATGCAAGTCATCAGAAGGGGAACATAGATCCTTGTGATGGAAATGTTATTAATATGTACCTAGCTGGGAAATAAAAATGTAAGTAGTACAAAAATTACGTGTTATTTTTTTGATAACTAACTGATAACGATAATAAATCCTGTTCAGGTCCCCTGTTGTATTTGTACGTGTATACGTATTTTAAGGCTAACAAAAGACTAACAAAATCTGAAGGAGGCGGCTAGGTGGAGAGGGCTACAGTAACAGGAGAAGACCTCTGCAAACACTTGCCTCAGAGTATTGATTGGGCTAGACATCCAGACGACTGTTATAGCTACTGACACGGCTGGTTGGTCGACAGTCTCTCTCTCTCTCCTCTGGCTCTCTCTCCCTTCTGGCTCTCTATTTCATTGTCTCTCTGTCTCTCTATCTCTCTCTGTCGCTCACTTGTTCTGGCCCTTTCTCTCTCACTATCTCTCTCTCTCTCCCTCTATCTCCGTCTCTACTGCTTGAAGGGAGAATTTTTTGAATTGCATGCTGACATAAAGCAAACAGATACAGAAATAACTGTGCTGGACACACACACACACACACACACACACACAAACACACAGGCGCAACACACACACACCCTTTGTCTGTCATACATTTGTGTTTGTGCTGTGGTATCAATATGAAACAACAGACATACCAAAACCTTCCCACACACAGTCTTCACATTACTATGTACATCCCACATGCTCTCTCTCTCTCTCTCTCTCTCTCTCTCTCTCTCTCTCTCTCTCTGTAT